>JAGKTI010013220.1:0-23386 GCA_018397915.1 Birgus latro
ACTAAAGTAAAAAGCACAACAGCTCGGGGGAAAATATTTCCCACAGTATGCTCCTCCGTTGCTACACCCACCTCCCTGGGCTGCCGACGGAGAGATGGGCGATCTCCAGGAGTCACAGACAATCCACAGATCAAGGCTCGCTATCCGTCTCTCTCTCGGCTGTCCATCACTAAAGTAAAACCTCACTAGAACAGACTAATTGGGGTCCAAGTCATTCTGAAAAAAGCGATATTCCAAAAAAAGCGACATTCCGAAAAAAGCGACATATGGACTTCCCCTGCTAAGATATTTTCATACTGTACCTGAAAGCGTTATGGCCACAATCCTACTTCACTCCACCATTTCCTTCTAAATCAGAGCATTAACCCATTTGCCCCTTAACTCTTCTCAAATGCCACTATAAATAATTTACTGCATAACACAATACAATTTTAGCAAGGTTTAGACTCAATAAAGGCCATTGTATAAACTCACAGGAAGATAATTTTCATACGTGAAGTGTCATAGCTACCATCTTGCTTCACCCCACCAGTTCCTTCTAACTAGTGGCAGTATCCCTTTGGCCTCTTAGCTTTTCTAAAATGTCACTAAATATAATTCGATGCATTACACAGTATAATTTTAGCAAGGTTTAGACTTGATAATGGCATATGTAACACACAAAATAAGAACTTTTCATTTATTAAAAGCATCATAGCCACCATCCTGCTTTACCTCCACCAGTTCATTCTGACTCGTGCCACTATCTCATTTGCCTCATATTTTTTCTCAAATTCCACTATAAATAATTTACTGCATAACACAGTAAAATTTAAGCAAGGCTTGGACACAATAAAACTCATAAGTAATTAAAAAAAAAGGTTTCTTACGTAACCATTCCGACTCACTTGGCTCACCATTCTCTTCACCGCTACCTGGCCTGGGTTTTATCATCATTCAGCACCTGATGAAGGATCCTTCAGAGCAAATCCTTCAAAATCATTACCCATTATCTTCAGGGACATCGTCAAGGAACAGTGAATCATCATCCCGATTGTCTTCACTGACAAGAGCTGAATTGTGGATGGGAATGGGAGTTGTAGCCTCTACCTTGTGTGCCGTGTCATGTACTTAGTTTGAATCATTTTCAAATACTGTACTGTACACTTTGAACACCTTAATTTTTATGATCTTACAAATATGTTTACTTTGTATATTTCACTTACCACTCATCACCGTCGAGCAGTATATCAGGGACTTGAGGAAAATGATGTGGGGGGGGGAAATGATATGGAGGAAAAATAGTGACGCTGCCAGCTCACCACGAACCGACGCACAAACCGCAAGCTGTGTGATTAAAGCTTGATGTCATTAATATTAATGCAGACCCCTTTTCTAATTTTTTAGCATTTAGAAAGAACATTATGGGTATAAATTAATTTTAAACACTTTTCAGATACTGAAATGTACACTTAGAACAATAGCTATGCTGCCAGCCCACCACCAACCAACGCATGAACACACAAACCGCGCGGACAATGTGGCCACCCATCCGTGAGGTTATGCAGTCCGAACTGCTTTTAGCTTTTTCGGAGTTTTCCTGATGTAAGAAATAATTCTGGTTGGCTCCTTGACTCCGAAAAAAGCGACTTCTGCTGTACTGAAGTCCGTTTTAGTGAGGTTATACTGTACTAATTATGGTGAGTGAAGAGGCATGGCATCACCGAGCTGAGTTCCACAGCTCAGGAGAAGACAGATCCCGGGAAATCCTCACCACGGCACAGATCTACCCTTCAGTGGTTTCCCTCCCCAACTGAATAATGTTCTCACACCAGCCACAAAGCAGTGCATGATCACTGGAAGTGGGTGTGGCCTAGCTTTAATGGCTAACGAGGCAGGGCGAAGGAACAGTAAGTACACAAAAACATCACTTAGTAATGCACCAAGGGCGTGCATAAAAACAATCACTAGTGGAACAATGATGAAAGTTTTGAAATTGTTCCAAATCTGAGTGCTAAATGGGGAGTTAGGTGAGCAAATTACTCTGGGCTTTCACTATTACTCTGGGCTTCCGCTAGAGTTTGTGAGTACCTGTACTAATACAGTGTCACAAATTGGCATAAAAACACAATCTAGAAAATTCGTGACAATATTATTATCCTCATAAACAATACTATTGTTAAAAATGAGACAGCAAACATCACATGCAGGTAGGTGAGGTAGTGGGAGGACAAGGCTACAGCCAGGCAGGCAGCAGTGACCTATGCGGGGGTGGGGGAGGGCAGTGGGATGGGAGGGAGACAAGCAGGGGAGGGGGAGGGGATGGGGAGGGTCACTTGCAGGTGTGGCGGATGGAGACAAGTTGGGGTGAGGGAGGGCGGAGGGAAGAGAAGGGCTGGGGAATGGAGAGGGAGATGAGCAGGAGTGGAGGAGGGTGGGGGGACAGGGAGGGAGACAAGAAAGCCAAACTGCCTTGCTGTGCTCCCCCACCCCATCTCACTCACTCACTCACCTACTCATTCTCTTACTCTTTCTCACTCATTCAGTCACACACACACACACACACACACACACGGACGAGCAGCCAGATGTGTCTCAAACCATCTCTCAACGAACCTTAAGTAGTTTTCAGGAATTGTCCTGTCTCCTTCAGTCTTGTTCAAAATTTGAAGTATTTATTGCAAGTTATTATAGTCTACCAAAAATGTAAAGAACTATTGTCAGTAAGTATACATGAATGTTTTGTAGGAATTTTGGGAATAGCTGTTCAGTTTAGTACTGCAGCTGACCTTAAACACGGCCGTCAATCTGCCAGGATTTGACAGTGAAACAAATGTAATGGATTTGGTCAAAACGTTGATTGTGAGAATTAGTGAACTAGAAAAGAAAGTGGAGGATCTAGTATCAAGAAACATGCCTGAAAATACTGAGAATACTATACAGAGTTTGGATACAGGCCAATGAGACAGCTAACCAGGAGATTGAGAATTTGAAACTAGAAAATATTGAATTAAGGAGAAAACTAGAAGAGAGCAGTAACAAAACAGAGAAGATAAGTAGTGTGTTAGAAGAGCAAAAGGCAAAGTGGGCATATGTGGAAGAAGAACAGAAAGAAGTGGTCAGTTTAAGGGATATTATTCAGGAAGAAAGGGAAATGAACAAGAAAAAAATGGAAGAAAATGTAGTGAAAATATTGAAGAAAAAAGAAAAAATAGTGAGAGAAACAGTAGAAAGGAACAGATGTGTGTTAATATTTGGAAATAAGGAGGAGGAAGAAAAAGTTAGGTCTGTGAGGCTCGAGAGAGACTCGAATCAGGTGAGGAAAATATTGGGCAAGATCGATCCCGAAGGAAACAAGTGGGAAAAAGAAATTGAGGAAGTAAGGAGGACAGGGCCATATAAGAAAGGAGAAGCAAGACCAATTAGAGTTAAGATGTCATCAGAAGGTGTAGTAAATGATATACTTAAGGTGACCTGGAAACTACGTAAAGAGGCAGGGATGGAAAATACTATACAGTAAACCCTTGATAAGCCGAACTATATGGGGCTCTACCCTGGTTCGAATTACCGAATTTTCCGGCTTATCGAATTTTCACCCCCCAAAATTGCTAAATTACCGAATTATCACCCCCCAAAATTGCTAAGACAATACCTATTACTTGTCCTTTCAATACTAAATTAAAGAAGCATATATAAATAAATTAGTTATGACATCCTGTAAACCAAGAAACCATTTACAACGCTGGGTGGTAACCATATAACCAAACCATACGTGCTCCCTACGTGTCAACAAGTGGGTTGGTGGAGGGTTAGTGCCCCTCCCTGTAAAACAAATAACTCAGAGTCAAATGGCCACCCCTTACGGGATTATGGCGTCTGGCAATAGATAGATGGATAGATAGTTATGACAAAAAACAATATAGTGCATTTAATATACATTTAACCCCTTTAGTGCTGGGTGTATTTTCATTTTGTTCTTGCTGCCACCAGACAATTTTAGTCAGTGTAGGTTGGATCCGTAGGAGTGCACGGGGTTGGTACAGCCTTCGTTAGCCCCTTCAGTATGTGAGTCCAGTCCTGAGTGCCATAAAATCGGCTGGAGGAAGCGTAAATAAAGTAGAAATAGACTTCACAGTACTGAAGTGGTTAATTGGTAGAAAATCATTCACAGAGGCAGTACCGACTGTCGGTAATGTGTGTTGGAGATGGATTTTCACCCCCCCAGATTGCAATAACAATACTTATTACTTGTCTTCTTAACACTAAAGTAAAGGCGCATATACATTGTATAAATGAATAAAGAAAGACAAAAAAGAAAGAATTCAGTGTACATAATTTGCCTTTAGTCAGAGGCAGAAGATCATCGGCAGTTTGTTTTGTTTTGGAGACGGAGGTGGTGGAGTTCACACCTGAATGTAAATTCTAAAAAGTACCCAGTATTTATTTCACTCTATATTAAGAACTAAACTTAAATGTAATCACTATAATAGACTGCACTGTAACACCTTTCGTTAGAAGCAGTAGATTCTTTGGCAGTTTGTTTTGTTTTGGAGACAGAGGTGGTGGAGGTGGTTGAGTTCATACTGTAACGTAAATTCTAAACAGTACCCAGTATTTATTTCACTCTATATTAAGAACTAAACTTAAATGTAATCACTGTAATAGACTGCAATGTAACACCTTTCGTTAGAAGCAGTAGATTCTTCGAAGTTCGGCAGTTTGTTTTGTTTTGGAGACGGAGTTGGTGGAGGTGGGTTAGTTCATACTTTAACGTAAATTCTAAACAGTACCCAGTATTTATTTCACTCTATATTAGGAACTAAACTTAAATGTAATCACTGTAATAGACTGCAATGTAACACCTTTCGTTAGAAGCAGTAGATTCTTCGAAGTTCGGCAGTTTGTTTTGTTTTGGAGACGGAGGTGGTGGAGGTGGGTTAGTTCATACTTTAACGTAAATTCTAAACAGTACCCAGTATTTATTTCACTCTATATTAAGAACTAACTTAAATGTAATCACTGTAATAGACTGCAATGTAACACTTTCAGTAATAATAGTACTGAACTTTAATCATGATCACTACACTGTCACACCCGCACATTTTTTTTTTTTAGCTTCATTCCTTTACGACTAGAGGTGCCAGTATCACTTCTTTTAAGCTATGAACCTTCCATGGCAAGGCAGAAGGCAAAAGGAGAGCACTGTTCAGCACTAAATGACAGTAAGAATGACGCAACTAAGGTCTCCAAAAGCAAGCAGCAGACTGGCGCCACGAGTCCGCTTGGCGCCATTTCTCCCCCTACTTTTGCATTTCGGCCTACTTTCATACTTGGTCTCGGCCTGAGTTCGGCTAACTGAAGATTCCGGCTTCTAAAAGTTCGGCTTATCAAGGGTTTACTGTAGTAAGAAAAGATTTGAATGAAGAAGAAAGAGAAGTTTTAAAATCTTTGAAGGACCAAGTAAAGGAAAAAAATGACAGGAGGACAGAGGAAGAACGTAAAACTTTTTTTTAGAGAGTGATGGATATGAAAGTAAGGAAGTGGTACATGAAGAACTAGATGTGAAGGAAACAAAGGGGATGGATATGAATATGAAGAAGAGAAGAACGAGTAAAGATAAAAACATTGCAGCAAATCTGAGTATCATGTACAGTAATGTAGATGGGTTAATATCTAAGAAAGAGGAAATTGGAGATTATTTAAATGAAAATAAACCTGAAATTGTTTGCTTGGTAGAGACTAAATTGCCCCGAGATGTCGATACAAAATTATTTGGATGGAACAATATTAACATTTGGAGGAAGGACAGAGAAGGTAAGTTTGGGGGAGGTATAGTGATATTAACCTGCAATGAGCTAAGAGCAAAGAATATAGTAATTGAAAATACCATGACTGAACTTTTGGGAGTTGTAATAGAGGACAGTTATGGAGAAAAAATGGATGTAATAGTATTTTATATGCCCTCCAAAACTAGGGTATGGACGAAGGAAGATTACGAACAGTTAATAAGAGAATCCATTTTTAGGCTAAAAATGTTAATTGAACAAAGAAATAGAATAATATTAATGGGAGATTTTAACTGTAGAGAAGTTCACTGGGAAAGTATGGATGCTGGGAACAATGAGGAATCATGGGGAAATAAATTAATGGAATTGGTGATGGAAAACATGTCAACCCAATTGATCAAAGAAAACACAAGAATTAGGGGTGACAACGAACCATCCAGGCTCGACCTAGTATTCACAAAGGACCCAAATGATGTGAGGAACATATCCTACCAATGCCCCTTTGGTAAAAGTGATCATCTGGTAATTGAGATGGACGTGGTAGGAGTAAGGGAAGGAGAAAGAGATGAAAAACACAGAGAAAATAGATACAATTATGGGAAGGCAGACTTTGCTTCCCTGAGGAACTTTTTCCAAAACGTAGAATGGAGTAAAATGAATATGATCACAAATTGTGTCGAGAAATGTGAGTTTTTGACAGAAGTATATAAAACAGAAGTTACTAAGTATGTCCCAAAATTTTCTGCAGCTATGGAAAGGAAGAAAGAATGGTTTGACAACAGACGTAGAATGGCACAAGAGGCAAGAAAAAAAGCATGGAATAAAGTGAGAAGAAGGTATAGTGAAAGGGCTTTGGAGGAGTACAAGCAGGTAAGAAATGAATGTGTAAGGATACGGAGAGAAGAGGAAAGGAAATACGAAAAAGATATTGTATCCAACTGTAAAAAAGAGCCGAAACTATTTTATAGGTTTGTAAATGGCAAAATGAAAGGTAAGGACAGTATAATACGACTGAGGGATGGAGATGAAACATACGAATGGGAGGAAGACTTGTGTGAAATAATGAACAACAAGCTGCAGTCAGTTTATGTATTGGAAGACGAATTTAGGGAGCCTGAAATGGAACCCAGGCTGACGGGAATGTCCGAAATTACAGTTGACATGAATGAGGTGCTACAGCTGATGAAGGATTTGGATATGAGAAAAGCATTGGGACCAGATGGTGTGGCTGGATGGATCCTGAAGGAATGTGCCGACCAGTTAGTGTGGCCAGTTTATGTCATCATCAAGACCTCGCTTGAAAATGGACAGTTACCTAAAGATTGGAAAAGAGCAAGTATTGTGCCAACCTTTAAGGGAGGAGATAGGGAGCTTCCACTTAATTATAGACCTGTGTCACTTACTAGTATTGTTTGTAAAATCTGTGAGATAATTATTAGAAAAAGATGGATAAAGTATTTAGAAGAAAATGAAGTGATAACACCAAGACAGTTTGGTTTTAGGGAAGGAAGATCATGTGTTACTAACCTATTAAGTTTCTACAGTAGGGTAATAGATGTCGTACAGGAGAGAGAGGGATGGGCGGACTGTGTCTATCTGGATCTTAAGAAAGCATTTGACAGGGTGCCCAATAGGAGACTATTGTGGAAGTTGAGGGCCTTTGGAGGGGTGCATGGGAAACTGTTAAAGTGGATGGAAGATTATGTGATAGGAAGGGAGATGAGAACAGTAATAAGAGACAAGGTTTCACAATGGAGAAATGTGACTAGTGGAGTACCCCAGGGCTCTGTCCTGGCCCCAGTAATGTTTCTGATATATGTAAATGATTTGCCAGAGGGTTTGAATAGTTACATGAGTATGTTTTGCAGATGATGCTAAAATCATGAAACATATTAAATGTATTGATAGTTGTAAAGGACTGCAAGAGGACTTGGACAAACTACACACCTGGAGCCAGACTTGGAAAATGGACTTTAATGCCAAGAAGTGTCATGTATTAGAAATGGGAATAAGTGAAGGAAGACCACAATGGACTTATAAAATGGGCAGTGAGATAATTAGTAAAAGAAAGGATAAGAAAAACCTGGGAGTGATTATTGAGGATGACTTGTCACCAGAAAAGCATAAAATCATTGGGGGAACTTATGGATTACTGACCAACATGAGAGTGGCTTTTAATTATATGGATGAGGAATTTATTGAGGGAGTTGATAGTGACCATGATAAGACCAAGACTAGAGTATGTGGCTGTGGTATGGTCATCTTATTTGAAGAAGCATATTGATAAACTAGAGAGGGTTCAATGGATGGCAACGATGATGATACCACGTTTAAGGGAACTCACCTCCGAGGAGAGATTGGAAAAACTGAAGTTACTAACACTGTGTGAGAGAAGGGAAAGAGGTGACTTGATCACGATATTTAGAAATGTAAGAGAATTGGAAAGGGTGAATAGAGAGGATCTTTTTGTGTTTGATGATGGAGGAACAAGAGGCCATATTTCAGTTTCCCGAACAGAAGCATAAGTACAGTAAGACCTCACTATAACGGACTAATTTGGGCTCAGGCCAGTCCGAATATGCGATTTTCTGATAAAAGCGACATCCAGACTTACCCCTGCTAATCCGAACTTTTTCCGGTATATCAGACATTAGTCCGGATTGCATCAGTGGCTTTCACCACCATTGCAGTATTGTACTGTGTTATACCTTCACTACATTAATCAAATGGTATAATAATACTGTACTGTGCACTGAAAAACGTGTCTTTTACTTGTCTTATTGTGGTGAACATAGCTGAAGTTGTCAGGCAGACCAAACTGCTTTCTGGCTATGTCGGACTTTTTCCGATATACAGTAAACCCTTGATAAGCCGAACTATATGGGGCTCTACCCTGGTTTGAATTACCAAATTTTCCGGCTTACCGAATTTTCACCCCCCAAAATTGCTAAACTACCGAATTATCACCCCCCAAAATTGCTAAGACAATACCTATTACTTGTCCTTTCAACACTAAATTAAAGAAGCATATATAAATAAATTAGTTATGACAAAAAACAATATAGTGCATTTAATATACATTTAACCCCTTCAGTGCTGGGTGTATTTTCGTTTTGTTCTTGCTGCCACCAGACAATTTTAGTCAGTGTAGGTTGGATCTGTGGAAGTGCACAGGGTTGGTACAGCCTTCGTTAGCCCCTTCAGTATGTGAGTCCAGTCCTGAGTGCCATAAAATCGGCTGGAGGAGGCGTAAATAAAGCAGAAATAGACGTCACAGTACTGAAGTGGTTAATTGGTGGAAAATCATTCACAGAGGCAGTACCGACTGTCGGTAACGTGTGTTGGAGATGGATTTTCACCCCCCCAAATTGCAATAACATTACTTATTACTTGTCTTCTTAACACTAAAGTAAAGGAGCATATACAGTGTATAAACTAATAAAGAAAGACAAAAAAGAAAGAATTCAGTGCACATAATTTGCCTTTCGTCAGAGGCAGAAGATCGTCGGCAGTTTGTTTTGTTTTGGAGACGGAGGTGGTGGAGGTGGTTTAACTCACACTTGAACGTAAATTCTAAAAAGTACCCAGTATTTATTTCACTCTATAGTAAGAACTAAACGTAAATGTAATCACTATAATAGACTGCACTGTAACACCTTTCATTAGAAGCAGTAGATTCTTTGGCAGTTTGTTTTGTTTTGGAGACAGAGGTGGTGGAGGCTGTTGAGTTCATACTGTAACGTAAATTCTAAACAGTACCCAGTATTTATTTCACTCTATATTAAGAACTAAACTTAAATGTAATCACTGTAATAGACTGCAATGTAACACCTTTCGTTAGAAGCAGTAGATTCTTCGAAGTTCGGCAGTTTGTTTTGTTTTGGAGACGGAGTTGGTGGAGGTGGGTTAGTTCATACTTTAACGTAAATTCTAAACAGTACCCAGTATTTATTTCACTCTATATTAATAACTAAACTTAAATGTAATCACTGGCTCAGTGGGTTAGAGTGCTCCGCTCTGGCCGTAGGGTCGGAGGATCGAATCCTCCCAAGGGTCATTGGTAGACATCAGGAAGGGCATCCGGTCATAAAATGCTACACGCTCCAATCCAAAAAGGCCGACGCATGCAAGCATGTTGCAGCCTTCAAAAACGAAAACGAAACTTTAATCATGATCACTACACTGTCACACGCGCACATTTTTTTTTTTTTAGCTTCATTCCTTTATGACTAGAGGTGCCAGTATCACTTCTTTTAAGCTATGAACTTTCCATGGCAAGGCAGAAGGCAAAAGGAGAGCACTGTTCAGCACTAAATGACAGTAAGAATGGCGCAACTACCGTCTCCAAAAGCAAGCAGCAGACTGGCGCCACGAGTCCGCTTGGCGCCATTTCTCCCCCTACTTTTGCATTTCGGCCTACTTCATACATGGTCTCGGCCTGAGTTCGGCTAACTGAAGATTCCAGCTTCTAAAAGTTCGGCTTATCAAGGGTTTACTGTATAGGAGTTTAGTCTGGTAGCTCCTCGAGTCCGATAAAAGCGAATTCCGGTCTACTGAAGTCCGTTATATCGAGGTTTTACTGTATTTGGAATGACTTAGACGAAGAGGTGGTGCAGGTGAAAAACATTCATGTATTTAAAACTAGATTAGATGAATTTAGATATGGAGACAGGACAACACGAGCTTAGCTCAATTCCTGTATACTACAAATAGGTAAATGCACACACACACACACACACACACACACACACACCCCCCCCCCCCCCCCCCCCCCCCCCCCCCACCCCCCCCCCCCCCCCCCCCCCCCCCCCCCACCCCCCCCCCCCCCCCCCCCCCCCCCCCCCACCCCCCCCCCCCCCCCCCCCCCCCCCCNAGCTCAATTCCTGTATACTACAAATAGATAAACACACACACACACACACACACACACACACACATCCCCTCCATCCCCCCTCTTCTCCCCCATCCCCAATCCCCCCCTCCCTCCTCCATCCCCCGCCACACTCGGTGATTTTTTCTTAGTTTTTGGCAATTTACTCAAAAACTATCGGTCATATCAAAACTGAAAACATCACAAGAAAGCTTGTGAAATTCTGCACGTAAGCATATACTGTATTTTACTCTTGCTTGGTGGGGGCAAAATTTTGGGCTAGGATGCTGGGAAGTTATTTGAAGCTATTTTTACACTTGAACAAGTTTTATTCTCACTGCATTTCTGTCCTTTTACTCATCAGTTTTTTGTGTTTTTATTAGCTTTTCTTATAGTATAAACACCACTGAAGATGATGGTATACAATTTATACCAATATAGCCAATTTCCGGGGACAAATTTGGCTTTGGAATTTTTTTCATCGTGTTCAGGCAGAAGCCTCCATAGCTGGAATGGAGGAGAGATGGGAGAGAAGAGAGGGGATGGAGGGAGGACCGGGAGAGCTGCATACACCACCACATCTACATTCAGACCTGCTTGTATCTAACCTGTGGAGGGGAAAGCACTTAGAAAATACTTTATTGTTACTACTTAATTTTAAACACTTTTCAGATACTATATTGTACACTTTATATATCTTATTATTAATTATTAATGATCTTACAAACTAAAGATGCTCACTTTGTCTATTTCACTTATCACTCATCACCCTCGGACTTTTTTATCTATTCTATCTATCTGTCTATTGCCAGACACCTTAATCCCATAAGGGGTGGCCACAAACAAATTGCCTCCATGTCACTCTGTCCCCCACCATTTCACTGCACTGCTCCCAGTTCACACCCTCCTCTCTCATATACCTCTCCACTCCATCTTCCACCTCATCCTTGGCCTCCCCCTCCTTCTCCCCCCCTCCACCTCGCTCACATACACTCCTCATCAGTCTCTCACTCTCCATCCTCTCCACACGGCCAAACCACTTTAATGTGTTTCTCCTAACGCTTCCTATCACATCCACATCCACACCACAACACTCCTTCAATTCCTTATTGGTCAATCTGTTTCTCCATGTGACTCCACATGTTCCTCTCAAATAACTCATTTCTACTGCCCTCACTCTTGACTTCCATCCCCCCAACAGGGTCCAAGCTTCACTTCCATACGTTAGAGTTGGTATCACATTACTGTCATGGAGCAGCTGTTCCATTTCCTTGCTCACTTCCCTGTTTCTTATCACTGCTTTCAAGGAACCAGCAACCTTTCTTCCCTGCTG
Source organism: Birgus latro (assembly GCA_018397915.1). Lineage (NCBI taxonomy): Eukaryota > Metazoa > Arthropoda > Malacostraca > Decapoda > Coenobitidae > Birgus > Birgus latro. The sequence goes on from JAGKTI010013220.1 coordinate 11,969, forward strand.
CACCCTTTCAAGCACTTCACCCTCTAAACTTCCATCCTTACTCATCACACTACCCAAGTACTTAAACACACTTACATACTCCATATCCTCCCCATCCAATCTCACTGTTCATTCACTGACTTCTCACTTTACTCTTCCCTCCATTCACCTTTATATTCCATTTCTTACACACTCTCCCAAACTCATCTGCCAAGCCTTGGACTTTTCATGATATATAAGGATTTAGTCTGGTCAGCTCCTCGACTCCAGTAAAAACGAATTCCGATATATTGAAGTCCGTTATATCAAGGTTTTACTGTATTGTAAGTGTGTCTGTTCCCCACCACCTGTGAAAAGCAAGGGATGACTGCATTTGCATCTTCAGTCTGTCATCCATAGTGAAACACCCACTCTTTCTGTCATTCACCTTTACTTCTCTACAGAGACGTTCATTTCCGAGAACTGCTAGACCTCCTTGCCCAGTTGAAGACAGGCTACTGTGATGGCTTGAAAGTGCGTACAGGCAGACTTCAGAATCTCATCTCTTCCTCTTGCATTGGTGGGTCTTAATGTCGGTAATGGTATGTAGGTAATTTTCATTGTAATGAATATCTGTTTTATTTGTTATAATACATCTTTTGTATCCATCCTTTCATCATCCAGTCCCCTTTTGCCACATATAACCAGTGAGCATAGGGGAATGGGGCTAGGCTACTTAATCCCGACAGTTAAGATAAGGGTGACCAGCTTTACCCATCCCTGAGTGGCATTAAGAGGAGTAGACTGGAACACCAGTCGAGCAGGGCAGTACTCCCAAGGTTGATGGAAAGCTGGTGATAGGGGGAGCTGGAGCTTCTGTTTCATCAGCCCTCAGGACTAGTTCCTGGCCATTCCCCTTTGCTGAACTTTTTCAGTGTTCAAGTAACACAGAGAGTAGGCCAGCATGCTCTCCAGTACAAGTTCACTAACTGTCAACACCAGTCTACATGTACAGTACACACTACACTTCCTTTTCAAAATTAAAAAGAAAAATGGCACAGACTAACCATGCCTTGGAGTCCCTGGGGGGGGGGGAAGACCATAAATGCCCCCACCATGTGCCCCTCTCCCAGTGATGACACTGTGATCTGCTTGGAACCACTGTCTGACTCACTTCTTCATTTCTGCAACATTCGCAGCCTTTCCTCTAACTTTCCCTCTGTTGAACATCACCTCTCCTCCTCTAAACCTCACCTTCTCTTCCTCTTTGAGACTCAGCTGTCTGAGGCAACTGACAGCAAACCCTTCTCTGTATCCTCCTACTTTCTCTATACTCATTTCAAAGCCAAAGGTGGCTGTTGTGTATATGTATGCAACGACCTATCTTGCTCTCGTGTTCCTGAACTTGATTCTTCTGATTTCTCTACTCTCAGGCTTCGGCTCTCCTGTCATTCTCTGACTAAATATATCTGCACTGTTTACTTATCTCCTAAATCTACTGACTATAAAAAATTCTTTTACTGTTTTACCTCTACGATGGAACACATTCTATCCATTTCTCCTTTCTCTGAAATCTCCATTCCAGGAGATTTCAATGTTCACCACCACCTTTGGCTCTCCTCTCCTTTCACTGATCCACCTGGTGAACAGGCCTACATCTTTTCTATCCTTAATGACCTAGAGCAGCTTGTACAGCACCCTACCCGTATCCCTGACCACCTTGGAGAGAGTTGCAACATACTTGACCTATTCCTAACAACTAATTCTTCTACTTACACTGTTAGTCTTTTCTCTCCGTTGGGCTCCTCCGATCATAACCTCATTACCTTAACCTCATATCGCTCCGGTATGGCCTGTGGGCCCTCCAAAGAAACATTGTCTGTGGTACTTTGGAGCTGCAGATTGGGAGGCCCTCAGGCAGTACTTCTTTGATTTTCCCTGGAATGATTATTGCTTCCATGACCGGGAACCATCTGAGTGTGCCTTGCACATTACGGAGGTTATTCTCTCGGGCTTGGAAGCATACATTCCTTTCTCATATCTTTTGACCAATGCGAGAAAGCCTTGGTTTAATCACGCCTGTTCTAATGCTGTCCGCAACAAAGAGAGGGCCTATAAAAGGTACCAGAGCCAACCTACCCCTGAATCACATCTTTTTTATGTTTCTGCTCAGAATCGTGCTAAGTCTGTTCTTTGCTCTGCTAAAAATAATTTCATCTGTACTAAATGCTCTCAACTCTCCTACTCGGATTCTTCCCACTTCTTCTGGTACCTTGCCAAAAACCTTTCTAACAACTTTACCTCATCATCCTTCCCTCCTCTTTTCCACTCTGATGGCTCTGTAGCTATTTCTTCTACTGATAAAGCAGATCTCTTCACTCAGACTTTCTCCTCCAATTCCACCTTAGATGATTCTGGTGCTGTTCCTCTGTCATTTCCCCCCCCTCTGACTTCCTTATGGCTGACATGAAACCTTCAGCTGATGTGTTTTCTGCCATCACCGGCCTCAGTACTAACAAGGCATATGGACCTGATGGAGTCCCTCCTGTTGTCCTCAAGAACTGTGTTTCTGTGCTTACACCCTGCCCAGGTAAACTCTTTTGCCTTTGTCTGTCAACTTGTACCTTTCCTTCTTGCTGGAAGTTTGCTCTCATTCAGCCAGTCCCAAAGAAAAGTGACCATTCCCAACCCTCTAACTATCGTCCAATTGCTTTAACATTCTGTGTCTCTAAATTTTTCGAGTCAATTCTTAATAGAAAAATTTTAAAGCATCTTTCCTATCACAACCTTCTTTCTGATCGTCAGTATGAGCTCCGTCAGGGACACTCCACTGGCAATCTTCTCACCTACCTTTCAGACTCCTGGTCATCCTCCTTTTGGGACTTTGGCAAAAGCTTTGCCATTGCACTTGACATCTCAAAGGCTTTCGATCGAGTCTGGCATAAATCTTTAATTTCCAAACTGCCCTCTTATGGCTTCTACCCTTCTGTCTGTGCCTTCATCTATAGATTCCTATCTGGTCATTCTACAGCTTCTTTTGTAGACAGCCATAGTTCTTCTAGACCTATTAACAGTGGTGTCCTTCAGGGCTCTGTCTTATCACCAACCCTCTTCCTTTTATTCATCAGTGATCTCCTAAGGTGTACATCTAACTCTGTCCACTTGTACGCTGATGATTCCACCCTTCACCTTTCCGTTCAGTTCCTGCAACATCCATCTCAGCAGTTACTTCAACAAACGAGGGATGAGGTTATGGCACACCTAATATCTGACTTGGCTTGTATCTCTGACTGGAGTAAAAATAATCTTGTTGTTTTTAATGCATCAGAGACTCAGTTCTTAAACCTATCAACCCGGCAAACTCTTCCTCAGGAGTACCCACTAATGTTTAATAATGTCCAGCTCGGTCCTGCATCATCCTTAAACATGCTTGGGGTTTCATTCACTCGGGATTTTTCTTTGAAAGAACATATTACATCTCTTGTGAAATCTACTTCCAAGAGATTAGGTGTTCTAAGTCGACTCCGTACCGTCTTTATCCCTGCACAGTTGTTGACTTTATACATAGGTTTTATTTGCCCCTGTATGGAGTACAACTTATGTGTAGGTTGGCTCCCCACATACAGTTCTTCTCAATAGGGTGAAGTCAAAGGCTTTTCGTCTCACTAACTCCTCTCCTCTTACTGGGTCCCTTCAACCTCTGTCTCTTCGCTGCACTGTTGCATCTTTATCTCTTTTCTGTCGCTACTTCAATGGTCACTGCTGCTCTGAACTGTCTGCTTGCATCCCTGCACCTCTACGATGGGTGCATAGTACCCATCTAGCCACAAACTCCAATCCCTTTTCTGTCCAACTCTCTAATGCAAGAGTTAACCGTTATTCCCAGTCCTTCATTTATGCAACAGGTCAGCTCTGAACTGTCTCCCTCTGTCTGTATTTCCTACTTCCTATGATCTCCAGTCTTTCAAACGCAGTGTGTCTAGGCATCTCGAAATGATCGGATCTTGAATTTGGCTCTCTCTTGTTTTGTTTTTGTTTTTTGCATGGAAGGAACAGTTTGTGGGCTCCTGGCCTTTGATTCCTTCTTCCTAGCCTTAAAAGAATAAAAAATAAGAATAATAAACCCCAAGCATCCTTCAAACAGAAAGTTACAGACTCCATCTTCCTGGAGCATCCTAACCCACTAGACCCCCATACATCATGTGGTGTTATGGGTACTTCCCAGTGTCATAAATGGTTTTCTGGGTTACTGGGTACTATGGTAATTAATTAGTTTATAGCTTGAAAGATGGGGGCGCTTACCATCTACTCACTCGATGTAGTGCTGCTTTGGGTGTCTGCCCTTTCCTAACTTCTTTCCTTCCTCTTCTGTCTTTATTTCCTTCATACTTTCCTCCTTCTTCTGCCTGTGGGTGACTTCACATTCCTTCTTCTGTCTTTCTTTATGTCTTTCTTTCCTTCTTTCTCTCCCCTTCCTTCGGCCTATGGGTGACTCTATACTAAGTGACAAGCCAAATGGTTTTCTGTACACCAGGAATCCATTTACTATGCTGTGTGGTAACCATATAATCAAATTATGACACCTGGTGATTTAGTGGGTAATTAAAGTGCTCTTATCAGATTGAGCCTGTGTAGGTTTGTATCTAGCGGGTGGTTGGGGGTTATTGCTCACGTAATGCCACTCAGGGATGAGTGAGGCTGGTCACTCTCATCTTAAATGTCTGGACCAACTTGCCTAGCCCCGGGTTCCTATGCTCCTCATGGGGCGACATAGGTTTGGATAATGGATGGATGGATGGATTATAGTTTGAAGTTAGTTTGGAAGTTAGGGATTACAGTTGAGAGCTTGAAGTTTGTTGAGAAGTTAGGGGTTACAGTTTATAGCTTGAAGTTTGTTGAGAAGTTAGTGGTTACTTTTTACTTTCAGTACTAGAGTACTTTATGAACAAGATACTTTTTTATTTTTATTCAAGTACACTCACCTCATCATACTTTGATGAGAAAAGTTTTGTTTTTCATTCATCATCCAATCTTACATTGCTCCATTAAATGTAATGATACTCTAACTTAAGTGGTGAAGTTGGGCACTTTTAACAACCCTGATTTTTGGTGTAAGAAGCAGCAAGTGAAGTGAAATAACATCGGTTTAGATGAGCTGGAAACTTGTTTTTAAATTGTGTTGGGTAGGTGACCCAACAAAGTCAGATTATCATTGTTATTATTATTATCTTTATTATTATTATTATTATTATTACTATTATTATTGATTTGATATGAATGAATGATTATTATTATTGCTTAAAACAAAGCTTAAATCCACCCATGCCATCCAGATTGACCACAAACACAAACAAGATTACATCCACCCATCCACCATCCAATCCTACATTGTCCCATGAGAGCGTAGGAGCCCAGGGCTAGCAAGTTGGTCCTGACATTTAAGATGAGATTGACCAGCCTCACTCATCCCTGAGTGGCATTACATGAGCAACAAACCCCAACCATCCCTTGGTATAAACCTTTGCTGGCTCAGTGTGATTGGAGCACTGCAATTACCCACCGAACCACCAGGCGCCAAAATTTGGTTATATGGTTACCACCCAGCATAGTAAATGGTTTCCTGATGAACAGGAAACCATTCCGCTTGCCACTTAGTGTAGAGTCACCCATAGGCAGAAGGAAGAGGAAAGATTGAAGGAAAGCAAGACAAAAGAGGGAGTGTAAAGTCACCCATAGGCATCATCCAGGATTTTCTTTGTCTTCCTGGCCAAGTGGAAAACAACCTTGAAATTATGAACAATGGAAATATAAAACTGATTTAAATGATGCCATGAGTGATTTTAGAAGTGAATGAACCTCAGGATTTTGTGGAAAAGAAGTTATAGGTCCAATTTTGGCACTATAGACTTGAGAATTATGGTGCTGCTGTTGCTGATTGAAATCTTTTCTTCACAGTTGAATATTTAATTTATCAGTTCCTTTCCATTAAATCCAAAATCCAGTGAATCATCATCCACTATATCAAGGTTTTACTCTACTACAAGGCCTCCCTTGACATCCATCCATCACGTTATCCTTAAATAGAGGTGACCAAGTTCGCCTTGCTAGGGTTAGATCAGGATATAAATGGAATAATAGATGACACATACCTTACTTATAGAGTAGACCCGCATAGCATAACCCACAATATGAAGAACTGCACACCACACTCCACAATAAGACACAGACACAACATCAGTGGTTTAGGGAACCATGAGGATGACTCCATAGGGGTGCTTGCTTACCTGTAGTTGACAGGTCTGCTGAGCCAAGCATGATTGTAGTTGAGCAGCAGCAACAACAACAACAGACTGACTGAAAGCTACACAGTCCTAACTTTGCCTAGCTTTATTGTTTAACGTTTGTTAAAAATTTGTAATTGAGAGGTAAATAATGATTACTTTGGCCAACAGAGCATCTTGACTTCATGAGCACAATGGATATAGACCTGGACATCACTCCATTTGAACAGCTTGAGCATGCCAGCATTGGCTACCAGAGCCTAACTGATGTTCCCACAGCCATCACATACTCTGAGGATTCCACGAATTTCAAGGTGATATGTTGGCTCACAATACAGAAAAAATTGCATGTATTTTTGCTGATTCATAGGCCTCATGTCTTACTGATGTAGTTGTGAAATTCCCCATTAGCTTCTAGTCTCAGAAAATTCTTACCTCAAACAATAGTGCTTCTCATCTTTTCAGTGCTGATGCCTCTTTCCTTCCATCTGCTTCAGAACTGGCTTTGATAAAATTACCTCTAAGCCTTCTTGTCACCATGTATCTTGGCACCTTCTCTCATTCCAAGCTTCATGTCCACAACTATGACTACTGTGGCCCATTTTTCTTAGCATGCATGGTGTACCTTTCCTTATTTGGCTGTCATTTTTGTTTCTGTACACTCTTTATTAGATCTTCATGTATAGATGATATCTAGGGTTGGTAGCGGTTTAGTCAAAGAAGAGGGAGAGTGGCCATGTGCAGTTTGCCACAAGGGCATGGAATGTAATTCCATCTTGTGCAGTGTTTGTGATAAATGGGTGCACAAGAGTTGTAATGGTATTAAATGTAGACTGCGAGATAATGCTGATTTTATGTGTGCGACGTGTCGGGGAGAGTGGGTGGAGATTGTCAGGCTTTCGTGAAAGGATTGAACTTGCTGGTGAGTCTCTTGAGTGTGTGGAAGAGTTTTCTTATTTGGTAGACATATTATGTGCTGGAGGTGGGGCTGGAGCTTGTTCTGCAACTAGGGTGAGAAGTGGTTGGAAGAAGTTCAGGGAGCTGTTGCCTCTCCTGACATTGAGAGGACTCTTCCTACATGCTAAGCAGTCTACTTGTATGTATGCAGCATGTGTTAAGAGTGTGATGCTGTATGGTAGTGAGACCTGGGCAGTAAAGGCAGAGGATATTCGCAGGCTCAAAACATACAGTAATGACAATGATTGGGTGGATGTGCAATGCATCCCTGCATGCAAGGCCTGGGGGGGCTGGGTTTATGATGGAAAAGTTGAGAGGTAGGATGGGACTGGAGTGTATTGGTGTTGTGATGAGGAGAGGTGGATTGAGGTGGTTTGGGCATGTGGAGAGGATGGGGGATGATAATTGGGTGCAGAAGGTGAGAAGTGTTAATATTGGGGATGGGGTTGCGAGGGGTAGACTGAGAAAGATGTGGGTCGAGGTCATTAAGTGTGACCTCAGGGTTAAGGGACTGAACAGGGAGGCTGCCATAGATCGAGCTGCATGGAGAGCCGCCATTAGGTGACCAAGGCCGTCACATGCAAGCATGTTGGAGCCCTCAAAAACGAAACGAAACGAATAGATCATTTGTCATCCTACCCTTTTTTTGACCCATCAGCAGCATAGAGACCTTAGGCTAGGCTACTAGTCCTAACATTTAAATTGATAGTAATGACCCTCACTTGCTTCTGAGGGACATTTTGTGGGCAATAAACCTCAGTCAACCTTAGATTTAAGCCCTTATTAGACCAGTTCAATTGAAGCGCCTTGACACTCTAGACCACCAGATGTCATATGGTTATATGGTTACCATCTAATATGGTAAAAGGTTTCTTGTAACAGAGGAAACCATTTTGGCCTGTCACTGAGCGAAGAGTCACCAGAAGGTAGCACTTCGTCTAAGGAGGGGATGGAGAATCCCTCTCCATCAAACACATTTGCATTCTCGGTAACCAAACCATCTCCATGCAAACTTCTTAACCACACTACTGACATTCTTCTCTACTTCTCTTTATCCACACACTTACATCATTTGTTTGTCCAACTCTCAAGGTAATTTCATTTACACTCCAGGGGCTGGATTCACTAGCATGTTCAGAAGCTGAGGCACCAAGCTTAAATTCATTACCTCAGATTATGCACTATTAGGACACTGCAACACACATCATGTTTTGGTATTCACTACCGTTTTTAATTGTACCTTACCCTGTTCGTAAATTGCACCTGCCTCAAGACTGTCAATGTAGCTGATTTTTGCTCAGCCAGTGACAGAGGCTCTTACAAGTAGACCTTTGACATGAGCAACCAATCACAGAACTTTTCCTCATCATTTGTTTGGCTTCGTAATGTAAACATAAAGCTTGTTCTTCCACGAATACAGGGAAGAGCACAACTGTCTCATTATTTGGTTAAGCCAATGGCAACAAGAAGAAGGAAAGAAATGCTCCCAGCTCAACAGACCTTGCCAAGAGACCTCCCAGATTTTCCAGTGACAGAACAATAAACTGCCATGACAGTGAGGATTTTATTTTTTAATTTGTTGACAAACATGTTTATTCTCCTCTGGTGCCATAATGGAAATTTAGGGACTAGAAGTGCCTCTAGTTTCCCTTAAAAATTTATAATTTGACCAATTTCTTGTTCTGAATTATTTATCTCCATTGTTGTCTATCTATCTATCTGTTGCCAGATACCTTAATCCCATATGGGATGACCTCAAACAAATTGCCTCCATGTCATCCTGTCCCCCACCATTTCACTGACCTGCTCCCAGCTTACACCCTCTTCTCTCATATACCTCTCCACTCCATCCCTTCATCTCATCCTTGGCCTCCCCCTCCCTCTCTCCCCCCTCCTCCACCTCACTCACATACACTCTCCTCGTCAGTCTCCCACTCTCCATCCTCTCCACATGGCCAAACCACCTCAGTGTGTTTCTCCTAATGCTTCCTATCACATCCACAATGCTCCCTAACTTCCTTATTTGTCAGTCTGTCTCTCCGTGTGACTCCACATGTTCCTTTCAGATAACTCATTTCCACTGCCCTCACTCTCGACTTGTGTCCCTCCAACAAGGTTCGAGCTTCACTTCCATACATTAGAGTTCATATTACAATACGGTCATGCAGTAACTTGTTCACATCCATGCTCACTTCCCTGTTTCTTATCATCATCATCATCAGCCAATCCTATGTTGCCCCATGAGGAGTATAGGAGCCTGGGGCTAGGCAAGTTGGTCCTGACATTTAAGATGAGAGTGACCAGCCTCACTCATCCCTGAGTGGCATTACATGAGCAGTAAACCCCAACCACCCCTTGGATATAAACCTTCACCAGCTCAGTCCGATTGGAGTGCCACAGTTACCCACTGAACCACCAGGCGACATAATTTGGTTGTATGATTACCACCCAGCATAGTAAATGGTTTCCAGGTGTACAGGAAACCATTTGGCTTGTCACTCAGGGTAGAGTCACCCATAGGCAGAAGGAACGGGAAAGAATGAAGGAAAGACAGACAAAACAGAGAGTGTATCTTATCGCGGCTTTCAAACAACAAGCAACCTTTCTTCCTTGTTGTACCCTTTCAAGCACTTCACCCTCTAAATTACCATCCTTACTTAAACGCACTCACATTTTCCATTTCCTCCTCATCCAACCTCACTGTACATTCAGTAACTTCATTTCTCTCATTAACCATAACTTTACTCTTCCCTCCATTCACCTTTGGATTACATTTCTTACACACTCTCCCAAACTCATTCACCAAACCTTGCAGTTCCCCTTTGTCTTCACTTAGCAGCACAGTATCATCTGCAAACAACTGTACGGGGAGTTTCCAAACACTGCCCTCTCTCATTAGGGTTGCTCCAACATCCACTGCCCTACCTTCTATCTCTTTTATAACCCCATCCATATACAAATTGAACAACCATGGAGACATGATACATTCCTGTTTCAGTCCAACTTCCAAATAGAAAAATTCACACAGTTCACTGTCCACACTCACTGCAGCCTTAGCACCCTCATACATACTCTTCACGGCACTCAACAACTTCCCATTTACTCAGTACAGTAATCCCTCTATTATTCGGATGCCAATTATTCGGATCCCTCACTATTCAGACATTGTGGGCTGTCCACCCCCCAAAATGCCTCAAAATTCGAAAGGGAAAAAAATCCGATTTTTTTGGACCGCGCCAGTTTGAATTTCCTGCGCACGCCGATCGGCTGTGTTTACGCTCGTGGCGCCGGTCTGTCTGTCCCATTTCCCGCTCCGTTTCTGGCTCGTAAACAAGCTCCGACAATGGCGGCCGAAGCGATTGGTTTTGTGGTGATACCCTACCATCTGCAGGGCCTGATGCTGCTCTTTACCTTCTTCATCATGTGTGATGATGGCCCTGCCTCCTGAGAAGAGGAAGATAGTGGTTCTGACACTGGAGAAGAAGAGGGAAGGGTATTGGAGAAGGTGGACACCGTGTGGCCGACATCACGGATTCGTCGTGAATTCAATCTCCCTCGCTCCACCTTGTTTGATATCAAGAAGTCCCGAGACAAACTACAGCAGTACACGGCTGATTTCGCTTCGAAGACCAAACGAAACGTGGAGAGGAAGGTGATGTTTAGTCCTAAGTATGCAGACATCGACCGGTCCACGTTGATTTGGTATCGACAACAACGTGCTGCTGGTGTGTTGGTATGTGGAATGGAGCTGAAAGCTGCTGCTGAGAAGTTCGCAAGGCTCCAGGACTCATCACTAGACCACACGGGAATTTACTGTTATGTACAGTGCAGTGAAGTGATGTGATCCGAGTTATGCAAAAAAAACGTTGTGGAAAGTGTTGGTGAGAAGTGCTGGTGATTGTCAGTTGCAAAGGTGTGTGTGGTGCAATTTCTTCGTGTCAGAGTCTGAGATGATAGAGCGAGTTATACATCATGACGGCGGCTTCTTTTTCGTAAGTACCCTAACTTCATCAAAATTCCTTGTTTTGTTCTTTCCATATCATTAATCTCATGCATAAACTGTGTGCAAGATGATTTCCATAATGATTTTCATGTCTAACCTGTTTTCAGCATGCTGTAAATGTGTTTAAAAAATTCCCTAAATGTTAATCATAATTTCCTGCTTTCAATTTAAATTTTTCATGCATGGTTTTAAGTGCACCAGCTATGAAAAAGGTGAATG
>JAGKTI010013221.1:0-22480 GCA_018397915.1 Birgus latro
GAGGCAGAATTCTGTATATGAGTTACTGAGTTACACTATATAAGATTACTGTGTTTTCTGAACAGCATATTTTGTTCTTGCTAAGGGCCCGACAGTGCCATTCATTCGTGAAGGTCATTCTGACTGGAGTAATATCATCAGGCACGCAGAACATCGTAACAAATCGTCTGTTCATTTTGGGGCGGTTGATAACGCTGTAGCATTCAAAAATACCTGTGATGGAAAACATCTGTCAATCAAACAGTCTTTTTCTAAAGCTTATCCTGAAAGAGTCACATAAAACAAAGCTGCTTTTGTATCTGTTTTGAAGACAATAAGTTTGTGTGGTAAACAAGGTCTAGCCCTACGGGGTAAAAAACAGATGGGCATAGTAATTTCATGGCGTTATTGGAACGCAGATCTGAGCATGATAGTATTTTTCTTGAACATCTGGCAGCGGCTCCCAAGAACAGTCAATACATCAGTCATAGAATTCAAATGAAATTACTAATATTACTGGTAGCCAATAATATTACAGGTAGCCAAATACGGGAAACTATTCTGGCGCCATGCAGCGAGGCAAATTAATTTAGTGTCATTGTTGACGAAACTACAGACAACTCAGTCAAGGAACAAGTATCCCTCGTAATACTTTATGTCTCATCTGATGGCAAATGACATGAAGAATTTGTTTCCTTTAAAAAGACTGCCAGTACTACAGGTGAAACCTTATACGACTTGATTTGCAAGAAATTGGAGGACTTAGGTTTGGACAAGAGCAAGGTTGTGAGTGTAGGTTTTGATGGGGTATTTAACATGTCAGGCAAAATTAAAGGAGTACAGGCCCGTTTTGCAAATGATATTACTACAGCAGAGTACTGTATGTGCATTGCAGAGCTCATTGTCTGAACTGGGCACTTACACACACCTGCAAGGTAGCTACTGTCAGAAGCCTTAATTCAGTAGTTGGGGATATTGTAAAGTTCATCAGTGCTTCAGCAAACCGGGTTCACATTTATACTTCTCAAGATGAATGTGGTGACCGTTTGACAAACCTCTGGGCCACCAGATGGGGATATCAAGAAGAAACACTTTGGGTATTTCTTCAGAATACTGAAAATGTTACTGATTCATTGCAGTTCATCAAAGAAAATGACACAGACCAAGCACCGCATCCAAGGCAGGGGCATTTCTTGGAAGTATTCACTGCTTTCAGATTCTAACCACACTGAAGACTGTCCATTATTCACAAAACCTCTATCCTTATTTCTACAAAGCACAACAAATAACCTGACTGAGGCAACACAAGAGTCCAAGGAGTTAATGGAGCTGCTTAAGTTGAAGCGATCTGACTCATCATCCTACCAGCAGCTCTACCAGAAGGCAGTAGATTTGGCTGCTAGTTTAGAAGCAGACATTCGACACCGTGGAACTGTAGGTCGCCAGAAAAACAGAGGGAATGCTCCATCAACTTCGACGGAGGAATACTTTGAAAGAAATCTTCACAACTCCTTCTTGGACCACCACATTGTGCAGTTAAATGAACGTCTTTGTGGTTCTACTAAAAGGGTTAGATCAGAAAAGTTATTGCCACAAAATCTTTCAAGTCTTTCATGTGAAGATATTAGTAATAAGTGATGCATATGCTCCATTTATCTCTGTTCCTAAGTTGGACACTGAAGTAGAAAGGTGGAAGTGGAAGCACACGGATGGTGGTGTTCTGAAAGCAGAAGAGTGTGTTGCCAATACCAGGCACCTTTATCCAAACCTGCACAGCATTTCCATAGTTCTCTTGACAATGTCTGTTACTACTTCCTCTGCTGAGCGAAGTTTTCATACACAAAAAAGGCTTGAGTCATATTTATGCTCCACCACGGCTTCTGAAAGACTAAGTGCTCTTGCACTGTTGTATGTTCACCAGGACATTGCTGTAGACTATGACCAAGTTTTGCAGTTCTTTGACAGTAGTGGACACAGACGTATTGCTTTAGCATTTGACCCTTGATCAACTGTTGTCATTTGCAATTTGTACAGTTCAAAACAGATGAAACCAAGACAGGTCGCCAGCTTGTCTCCAAAATCTCAGAGAATACTAGATGTGTCCTTTCATCTGCGTTTAACTGTACATGTCATCAATATCATCATCCTGAGTCAGTCCATTGTAGGTCAAAGGCCTCTCCCAAACATTTCCACCTTGACCATTTAGATGTCAGCCCATTCAAGCAAACTTTGGATCTCATCCTTCCATATATTCCTAGTGAGTCACTCTGTCTACCATTTCCTCCAGTCCCATCTCTTCTAGATATGACTCAATCAGACCCATTTCCTTTTTTTGCATATAATAGTGAGAAAGTATTTTACTATGGTTTATTTTCTTGTATAAGAGGCTCGTTTTCTGTTTCACCAAGTTATGCATAACATTACCACCTCCATTCGTCTTTGATCTGGCCCAATTTACTATCTAGACACTTTGTTATCCATCAAATTTGTGACAGAAATTAGTACAGGGACCACACACTGTTTGTATATTTTCCTTCTTAACGGAAAAGATGTCGTGTTTTTTCATGATAGGGTTTTGTTTACCAAATGCACTCTATCCCATGCTTTTACTTCAGCTTTCTCTAGTATAATCTCTGTTATTTTTATAGTTTGGCCTAATGATTTGTGCATGTAGATGTAGTAACCAAATAATGTGTAGAAACCTTGAGTACGGTGACTCAAAAACAACTTATTATATCATTCAGCTTCATGGATAATGTAAATTTCAGATGTAACGCATGTATCTGAAAATTAAACTTTTACTTTACTCCTAAATTTACCTCTATAGATAGCTGAAAGATGCACTTTAAATTGATCAAAACTTAATAAAACACACACACACGCACATACACAGCCGAATAGGCTTGCTTTGCTCGCCGGCCTCCAATCCTGAAAACTGGGAACGTTTACAGCAGGTGCATCCACCACAAATACTTCCGTGGGCGCCCCTGGAAGTAAATATGGCTGTGGCTGAGAAGAGACGTGCATATGAAGTGTGGCTGCAGAGGAAGGATGAGGTGTCATATGAGAGGTATAAGAAAAAGAGAAATAAGGCGAGAAGGTCTGTGCATGATGCTGAAGTGGCAGCAGATGAGAGGTGGGGTAGGCAGTTGACTGAAAATTTTCAACTGAATCAGAAAATGTTTTGGAAGGAGGTGAAAAGGCTGCGAAAGGGAGAGTCTGGGAAGGAAGAGCAAGTAAAAGTAATGGATGGAAGGATGTTGAGATGGATGCAGTAAGGATAAGATGGCCATAGTATTTTAAAAAGATTGTTAACCCGAGGAATCCCATCAACGTATGGGTACGTCTTGATGTTTTGTCACAGTTACACCCATCGGCGTACGGGTACTTTGCGCAATTGCAAGGGTCAAAATTTGCACAATTTTCAAGTGTCATGAGTGATTTTTGCTAGGCATATGTGGGAGACCTTCCTCTACCTGCTTTCAAGCGGGGATACTGCCTGGCTCCACCTAACCCCCCCTCCCCCCCACACTGGGCAATTCACCTGTTAGCAGTAAGCTGACCAGTAAAGGTATGTTGCCCCATGGTCTCTCCAATGACGAAATACACGGTGAAAGTGATTCCTGAGGTGGAGGACAAAGAAATAAAGAAGCTAGAGCAAGAAACAAACAGAAGTGATGAGGTGGTAATGTTATGAAGGAAGGTGCCATATGTAGATGTGTTTGGTGACTGAACAATGCTTCTATTGCCTATATAAATGTGAAAACCAATATAGTCTGCTACTACACATAAATTCGTACCAGATACATACATAAATACGTAGTTAAAAGTGGCTTGAATTAGTTAACCCATCCATAGTTCGTTTTCTTTAGCCAGGTACCCTGAGAAAGAAGGAAAACGTAAGGTTGCGTGACACCTGTATCAACAGTTTTAAGCACAGCATCGCGATGTCTCTATGAATTTTCGATGTTTCTCACCAAAAGCGAAGGTTTGAGCCAATAAAAAAAATTTCCAAAAATGTTCGGGATTTGGGGGTATCGTAGGTTGGAAATCGGTCGAGACGTGACGTGTTAAATGAAGAAGAGGAAAGGGAAGCTGTGTCTGTGGCAGATGGAAGGGTGCAAGGAATAAATGTGCTGGGAGAGCTGAATGATTCTTTGATCATGATGGAGGAAGTGCAGGAGGCAGTAAAGGAGATGAAAACAGGGAAAGCTGCAGGTATGGATGGGTGTGCAGTGGAAGCCTGAAAGGTGGTGCAGCAACTATTGTTGACTGGTTATTACGATTGTTGAATGTGTGTTTTGTGAAAGATATGTTGCCAGTTGACTGGGCAAGTGCTTGTGTGGTCCCATTGTATAAAGGTAAGGGGGATAAGTATGAATGTACTAGCTTTAGGGGTATAAGTCTGTTGAGTGTTGTAGGTAAGGTGTATGGTAGAGTGTTAATTAATAGAGTTAGAGAGGGTACAGATGGAGTGATTGGTAATGAGCACTGTGGCTTTAGGTGAGGGAGGGGATGTGTGGATCAGGTGTTTGCTGTGAGACAGGTGTGTGAAAAGTGTTATTCTTAACACTGCGGCTGGAGATCTTGAGAATGGAGAAGTAAAGACGAGATGCTGCTTGTAGGACCGCCAAGGCAAGGGAGCCCGTTTATTGCCCAAAACATCAAGGAAGTAAACATCAGGCAAATAAGTACCTGCTTATACACCTACTCAAGTATACAAAGGTAGCTCAATAAAACTTTAAATCAAAATTGCAACAAACTCATTGAAATAATAATTCGTGCCTGGTTTGAAACAATAGATAAATTAATATAGCATGTGTAAAGAAAATGGTAAATTTACAAGGGCGACTCAGATTACCTGAATACCTCACTAACTATTTTCAACATACTCCCTCCAATCGAGCAAGACGGTCACATATCAAAACTAAATTCACGAATCTGAAAATTAACAGATTCCCCTGTAATACATGTTCACTTCATAAAGTATTAAAATATTATTCATACTTGGCATCCACTGTATATATATATACACAGTCTTGTGAACTAGTCATTATTTCTAAGTAACTTCAAATTTACAAATCAAGTTTTCTAGGAGCCTTAATTGATCTGCAACAGCGAGTACGAGTCTCGGCAGATACCTCATGAATAGGGTCTGAGCTCACAGATTCCTGTACAGTGTCAGACTCATCATTATACCTTTGCACAGTCTCATTAGTATCTACAGACTCAAGACTAGGTATTACCAGGTTATACAATTTTTGCACTGCCCTGTTAAGTACTCCCTTGGAAGTCTTCACATTAACACTTCTGAGAACACTATCCTTACCAGGAAAAACATCTACAATTAGACCTAAGGGCCACTGTAACCTTCTTAACCCGCCGAGTCCCACCGACGTACGATGCACGTCGCTACTTTTTTCCGTGGACAGACCCAATTACGTGCATCGTACGTCACTCTATTGCAAGGCTCATTGTGTGCACATTTTTCAACATTCGCGGGTGATTTTTGGTAGGCATATGTGGGAGACCTTCCTCTACCTGCTGTCAAGTGTGGATACTGTCTGGCCCCACCTAACCCCCCCTCCCCCCTCTCCCCTCCCACACTGGGCAAATCACCTGTTAGCACTAACCTGGCAAGTAAAGGTATGTTGTCCCACGGTCTCTCCAATGACGAAATTCACGGTGAAAGTGATTCCTGAGGTGGAGGACAAAGAAACAAAGAAACTAGAGGTAGAAACAAACAGAAGTGATGAGGTGGTATTGTCGTAATGGAAGGTGCCATATACTGTGGTTTTGGGTGAGTGAACAATGCCTATAAATGCCTATATTATTGTGTGAAAACCAATATAGACTTGTACTACACATAAATTTGTACCAAGTAAATGAAATAAATACGTAATTTAAAGTGGCTTGAATTAGTTAACCCTTCCACTGTTCGTTTTCTTTAGCCAGGTACCCTGAAAAAGAAGGAAAACGTGAGGTTGAGTGACAACTGTATCAACATTTCTAACCTCAGGATCGCGATTTCTCTATGAATTTTCGATGTTTCTCACCAAAACCGAAAGTTTCAGCCAAAAAAACAAAAAATAAAAAATCGGTCGGGACCTGGGGGAAGGCTGGGTAAAAAAACGGTCATGGCTGGACGGGTTGATACTACAATTTTGTGTGAAATCCTTAACAACAGTGGGCAAATTAGTAATATAATCTGTGCTCCTCATCCTCCAGAATTTATCTAAGGTCTGGTTTCTCATTATTTCTCTGTTCTTTAAATCTTTAGAAAAAATACAGGAAGGTTTAGGGTCCAAATGAGTCTGAGAGCTAGCACTTCTCCCAGTGATAAAATGAGATCAGTACTATCAGGTTCATCTCCAGCATATGCAAGGGGCCTTGAATTTACAAAAGCTTCAATTTCATGCAGTAAAGTCTCTAATTCACTTCTGGAAATAT
This sequence comes from Birgus latro, assembly GCA_018397915.1. NCBI lineage: Eukaryota > Metazoa > Arthropoda > Malacostraca > Decapoda > Coenobitidae > Birgus > Birgus latro. The sequence goes on from JAGKTI010013221.1 coordinate 6,430, forward strand.
GCTTTACACCTAAAGTTTTCCTGATGGCAGACTTCACTGATATTATGAGACGCTCCCACGAACCTCCCAACCATGGAGAATGAGGTATTATAAACTTTCAATGGGGAGACATGTGACCATAAACCTTCTGTAATTGCCCAACACAAGCAACAAAAGTCTTAGCATTATCTGAATAAATTACAGATTGCAGCCCCCTTCGTGCAATGAATCTGTGTATGGCAAGCATGCACACCTCAACATTCATTGAGTCAGTGAGCTCTAAATGCACGGCTCTGACTACAGCACAGGTGAACAGTAAAATGTCAAATTTCTTAGAAGGAAAATCAGCACAAAAGAGAGGGCCAGTAAAATCTAGGCCAGTCACTGTAAATGGTGGAGCAGCTTTGACTCTCAATTCTGGAAGTGGGGCTACAGGCTGACTACAAGCTCGAGAATTATGTCTTTGGCAGCTTACACATTCTCTGATCACAGACTCTGCAAGTCTTCTAATTCCTGTGATCCAAAAACTCTCTCTTAATGTAGACGCAATAGAAGAGACACCCCCATGCTTAACAAAATAATGTTGAAACTTAACTAGTAGCTTTGCTAAGTGACATTTTGGAATTATTATTGGGTGTTTACTACCAAAACTTAATTCTGCATTTTCCAGTCTACCTTTGATTCTTAATAAGCCTTTATCATCCAGGAAGGGGTCTAGAATACTTAATTTTGATCCTTTAGGAAGAGGCTTACCACCAGTGGCGGCACCAAGATTTTCCAAGTGGGGGGGCAAATGGAGGGCAAGGGAAAATGTTGGGGAGGCAAATATGTATTTGCGCGGAGCGCTAAGCTCGAGCAATATCGGGTGGGGTTCAGGGGCCGCCTTAGGACCCCCGGTGGGGTCCAGGAGCAAAGCCCCGGTGGTGGCCCAGGGGGTCTTAAGCTTAGCTCGCAGCAAGGAGTGGGGTTGGGGCATTTAAGAGTTACTTTAGGAGGAGGTTTTAGAAGGTTTTATGCATACAGGCCCAGGACCATACACTGACTACAGTAAGAATCTTGATGATGCCACCACCAAGAGTGGCTGATCATAATGGGCAAAACAGGGATAACCTCTTCTCTTTCATAATGCCCAACATTTAACATTTCCAAATCTGTTTATTTTGTGATTGTAGGGACAACTATTAGTGGTCGTTCCTGGTCATTTTCCTTCCTGTATTGCCTTTATTTATTATTTTTTGTTGTTGTTGTACTGGATCTCACTGGGAGGGCAACTGGGTGGGGCAAAGATTCTGACTGGGGGGGCATTTGCCCCCTCATGGCCCCCCTTTTTGCCGCCACTGCTTACCACCTAGCAATGCCTTGACCTCATGAGGATACATTTCTCTCTGAACATGATGAAATATCTTATCCTTAGCATATTCTAATTCCATAGCAGACAGTGGACTAGATATCTTATTATCATGTGTCATACAATTATGTGTATATCTCAATACCCAAGCAACAACACGCTGAGCCTTACTAAAGTCACTCCACCTCTCAAATTCAAACACTGGCAGAATTGGGTTTACAGTTATACATACTAAATCCTCCATAGTCTTGGGCTCTTCATTTGTACAAGGCAATTCTATTTCTTTTTGACTGATAATAAGAGGGTAAGATTGCCAAGATGGTCCACATATCCACAATTTACTTGATGCAAGCTGATCACCTAACACACCTCAAGAAATTAAATCAGCTGGATTCTCATTTCCAGGGCAGTGTTTCCAACAACTTGATGGAGTTAAGCTCTGAATTTCAGTAGCCCTATTTGCAACAAACATTTTCCACTTGAAAGGGTCACCCTTTATCCAAGCCAGTGTTATCTGTGAATCAGTCCAGCAAAATGCATTAGCATTCATACTAAAATGAAGGGCATTCTTCACAAAGCTCACTAATCTAGCACATAATAAAACCCTTCTAATCTGGGCAGAGTTAGAGTCTTGATAGGTTTTGATGTTACTAATGCATCCTTGTATGCACCATCCGGTAGACGGGTTCGGATATACACACAGGCACCGTACCCCTTTTCTGAAGAATCTCCAAAGGCATGAAGCTCTACTTCAGTAAGGTTATTCCATTTAATGAAAGGAATATAACATCTGTCCACCCTCCAGTCCTTAAAAAATTCAGCACTCTGAACCCATGCTTTAAATTTATGTTTCAAATCATGAGGCAATATGTCATCCCACTGGAGACCCAGCCTCCAAATATCTTGGAAAAGTATCTTCCCAAACATCACAAAAGGATCTATAAATCCCAGAGAGTCAAAGATTTTGGCAATCAGGCTTAGCATGCTTCTCTTGGTATATGTTAACTCAAAATGGGTGTTCATTTCTAATCCTTCAAAGGAAAATTTATCAGAAGAGCTACACCACTGCAATCCTAATACTTCAGTAGCTTCATCTCCATGCACTTGATCAATTTTATCTTGAAATATAGAGATTACCAAGTTATTGTTTGAGACCCACTTAGTAAGAGGCATACCTGCATGAGCCAAAATCTCACAAGCCTCACAAAATTTACAAGCAACTTCTTCAACAGTGTCAGCACCACTCAGCCAGTTATCTACATACATATCTTCTTTCAATTCTTGTATCACATCTGTACATGGATACCTTTCCAAATGATGCTTTACTGTGGCATTCAATAGAAATGGACTGCCAGTGTTGCCGAAAGGAACCTGCACATGTACTTAATCCTATTTCCATCCTTCATCAATAAACGATGTAAATCTCTGTCTGGTCGTTTCACACATACTTGGAAAAAGGTTTTAGCTACATCAGCTGTAAGAGCAATGGGCCATCTCCTAAACCTAATAATCACTTCTACTAAAACAGGGTTGAATGATGGACCCTTCAAAAGACAATCATTCACAGAAATTCCGTTGTAACTATTAACTGATGCATCAAAAACAGGTCTTACTTTGGTACTATTGCTACTTTCCTTAACCCGCCGAGCCCCACCGACGTACAATGCACGTCACTACTTTTTTCCGCGGACAGACCTACTGACGTGCATCGTACATCACTCAAGTGCAAGACCCATCGTGTGCACATTTTTCAACATTCGTGGGTGATTTTTGGTAGACATTTGTGGAAGACCTTCCTCTACCTGCTGTCAAGCGGGGATACTGCTTGGCCCCACCGGACCCCCCCTCCCCCCTCCCCCCCACACTGGGCAATTCACCTGTTACCAGTAACCTGGCCAGTAAAGATATGTTGTCCCACGGTCTCTCTAATGACGAAATTCACAGTGAAAGTGATTCCTGAGGTGGAGGACAAAGAAACAAAGGAGCTAGAGGTAGAAACAAACAGAAGTGATGAGGTGGTAATGTCGTAAAGGAGGGTGCCATATGCTGGGGTTTTGGGTGAGTGAACAATGCTTTTGTTGCCTATATTACTGTGTGAAAACCAATATAGACTTGTACTACACATAAATTCGTACCAAATAAATAAATAAATAAATACGTAATTTAAAATGGATTGAATTAGTTAACCTTTCAATAGTTCGTTTTCTTTAGCCAGGTACCCTGAAAAAGAAGGAAAACGTAAGGCTGAATGACACCTGTATCAACATTTTTAAGCTCAGGAGGGCAATTTCTCTATGAATTTTCGATGTTTCTCACCAAAAGCGGAGGTTTGAGCAAAAAAAAAAAAAAAAAAGAAAAAAGAAAATCGGTCGGGTTCTGAGGGTGTTTCGTAAAAAATCGGTCGGGACTGGGCGGGTTAACTGCAGGACGATGAGGCATCTAAAATGTAGGATTTTGATTGACTATTTCATTTACTAGGAACTTCCTCAATAATACCTTCTTTCTCATATTCCTCAAAAATCTTATAGTACTCAGTTTTCAACTCAACATCCTTATCTAGTTTTATATGCAACTTATTTAGCCTCTTTATTGGAAGTTTCTCATTGTTCAATAGGCTACTTTTCATTGACTCACTTTTCCATGGTAATGACACTTCATATCTGCCTTTAGCATATGAGACATTTTTTGAAAATTCCTGTAAGGCAGCATCAGACTCAAACTTATGATCTACCTCCTTGGGCTGTATTCCTATAGACTCAAAGTCCCAAAACTGGCTTACATTAAGTTCTGACAATTAAGAAATACAAAACATCTGTGGAGAGGTTACTGGCACATTAGAACTAATGTCGGCATGCCAAACTCCTGACAAAACCCACCCGAACACGGATCTTTGGGCTACGACATCCTCCACTTGCATAGACTCACCCGACATTATGAATTTCCAGTATAAATCTTGACCAACAAGTATATCTATATCCATATAGGAATCATTTTGGTAGTCATCTGCAAGAGGTACAGGAAATTTGCATAGTACTTTCTTGGGTACAGCAGTTCTAAGTAAAGGCTGACATATCACAGGAATCTCTACAGCTGTCAAAATGTGTGGTGCATTGTTGCAATCAAGAACCCTAAGATCAAAAATGTTACACTGCTTTACCTGGGTAGAATTATTACACCCAAATGCGGAATAGGAAATGGGTTTGCTAGAGTTCCATTTGGGTTTGCATTTCTTAATTAGTCTACTACTCACATATGTCCTGTCTGAGCCGCTATCAACCATCAGTTTGGCAAAGTGAAGGTCACCATCTGCTCCAACAACTCTCATCTGGGCAGATTGCAATACAGTACATACATGTCTCCTTATTACCTGAGATATTGGACAAGGAAACTCCAGCAAGATTAGTAGTAGACAAACCCTTACTGACTTCTCCGTTAGCATTTTGAATGGCTTGTTCCTCGGTTACTTTTACAGGTTAATTTTTGCTACTGTCCAACTTGACACCAAAAAGTAGGAGGTTGCGGTTGCCTCTACAGTCTTGACATTTAGCATAGCACCCTTTAGCAATGTGTCCTTTGCCTAAGGACCTAAAACACATTCCAGCAGTCTTGATCCTTTCGACGTGTTCTTTTCCACTGAGTTTCTGGATCTCGAAGCATCTATCTGCGGCATGCTTCTTGCAACAGAATCCATACAGGAAACGCTCACCTTCAGAGGAAGTATGTAACACGGCCGCAGATGATACTCTCTCTGTCTCTTGTGTGTCGTGTCTGCCAATTCTTCCTCTCTTCATGGAAACTTGGATTCTCCTTTTTCCCCGCTGTGACATCTTTAAAGACCTCCGACCTCTCGATGCTCTCGTTTTCTTGTTGGAGAAACGTCATCTGCTAGTCAAGGTCACTTTCGTGTCCTGCACCCCTCCAATCGAATCTCGTTAGGCAGACGGTACAGGATGATCGGTTAAGATCTCACACTGCTTGCCAGACACACCAAATGCCTCTAAACTTCTGATGTGTGTTAGGATCTCATCTCGAAGACTCCAAAGTTGAGTCACATATTTAGGACCTTTGGCCTTCACAGGGACATTGCCACTCAAGAGGGACTGTACATGGACAAATATAATTCTCTCAGGCCTGCCAAATCTCTTCTTCAGCAGTTCACAGGCAATACTGTAATTAGCACTAGTGTGTGAGAGACCTTGAACTACAGACTTGGCTTCTCCTTCCAATAAAGACATGAGATAACTAAACTTACTAATGACTGGAATATCTGTGTCATGTATGTGAGATGTGAACTGATTCCAGAAGGATTGCCACTCCATTATATCTCCTCTAAATTTTGGGAGTTCCAGCTTGGGTAACTTAACTTCAGGCACCTTGCCACTTGTGTTAGAAGATACTTCATCCTGTCTGTCCTTCACTAATTCTTCTAATCTCTCATTAGCCTTCATCCAGTTTTCTTGAGAACCACGTCTGAAACTATCTGCTTCTTCTATACACTGTTCCAGATCCTTCTCATCAATTTCAAGTTCAAGTTCTGAGTGTCTTTCATCTAAAGTGCTTAATCTACGGTCAAAGGTCTCTATGGCGTTCCTCAGCTCAAACTTCCTAATGCTGGGTCTGTCTAATAAGTCCTTTAGTGTCAGGGACTGTCTCGTGACCCAACCTCGGGCAGCTGTCCTCTGCTTCTTCAACAAGTTTAATTTCTCCATTCTGACACTTTATCTCAGCCACGAGTACTCACAGGGAAGTGCTGAGTGCTTCTACTCCTGGGTCTGGGCACCATATGTTATTCTTAATATAGCGGCTGGAGATCTTGAGAAAGGTGGAGCAGCAAAGACGAGGTGCTGCTTGTAGGACCGCCAAGGCAAGAGAGCCCGTTTGTTGCCCAAAACATCAAGAAAGTAAACATCAGGCAAATAAGTTCCTATTTATAGACCTACTCAAGTATACAAAGGTAGCTCAATAAAACTTAAAATCAAAATTGCAACACACTCATTGAAATAATAATTCGTGCCTGGTGTGAAACAATAGATAAATAAATATAAGAAGTACATGTATAAGGAAAATGGTAAATTTACAAGGGAGACTCAGATTAACTGAACACCTCACTAACTATTTTCAACAAAAAGTATTTAGAGAAAGGTAAGGATGTGTTTTGGGCGTTCATGGATTCAGAGAAAGTGTATGATAGAGTTGATCTGAAGGCTTTGTGGATTGTTTTAAGATTGTATGGACATGGTGGAAGGTTGCTAAAATGAGTGAAAAGTTTTTTTGTAAATAGTAGAGCGTGTGTAAGAGTTGGAAATACTGTGAGTGATTGGTTTCCCTTGAGAGCGCGGCTGCAGCAGGGATTTGTGATGTCGCCTTGGTTGTTTAATATTTATATGGATGGTGTTGTAAGGGAGATGAATGCAAGAGTGTTGGGTGGAGGTCTGAGTCTGGTGAAAGTTGATGGTAGAAAGTGGAATCTGAAGCAGCTGCTGTTTGCGGATGATACTGCACTGGTGGCTGACTCAGAGGAGAGATTGAGACTGGTGGTAGAGTAGTTTGGAAGGGTGTATGAAAGGAGGAAATTGAAAGTAAATGATAATAAGGGTAAAGTGATGAAGTTTACGAGATTGGTAGATGGTAGAAGGATGGATATTGTTTCGAAAGGTGAGTTGCTTGAGGAGGTAGAGTGTTTTAAGTATTTAGGGTCACATGTTGCTGTGGATGGAAGAATAGATGCAGAAGTGAAGCTTAGAATGAATGAAGTAAGAAAGGTGCTGGGAGGAATGATTTTTTTTTTTAAGCAAGGAAGAAGGAACCAAAGGCCATGGGCCTGCATACTGTTCCTTCTAAGAAAAAACAAAAATAATATGAAAGTGAACCAAATTCTAGATCCGTTCATTTCGAGATGCCTGGACACACTGCGTTTGAAAGACGAGATCATAGGAAGTAGGGAATGCACACAGAGGAAGAGAGTTCCAGAGTTGACCTGTTGCATAAATGAAGGACTGGGAGTAACGATTAACTCTTGCATTAGAGACTTGGGCAGAGAAGGGATGAAAGTTTGTTGCTAGACAGGTGCTACGTGCCCGTCGTAGAGGTGGAGCAATGCAAGCAGACAGCTCAGAGGAACAGTGACCATTGAAGTAGCAATAGAAAAGAGATAAAGATGCAACAGTGTGGCGAAGAGACAGAGGATGAAGGGAATCAGTAAGAGGAGGAGAGTTAAGACAAAAAGCCTTTGACTCCACCCTATTGAGAAGAGCTGCATGTAGGGAGCCTCCCCACACATGAGAGTTGTACTCCACACAGGGGCGAATAAAACCCGTGTACAAAATCAACAACTGTGCCGGGGTAAAGAAGGTTCGGAGTCGGCTTAGCACACCTAATCTCTTGGAAGCAGATTTCACGAGAGATGTTATATGTTCTTTCCAAGATAAATCCCGAGTGAATGAAACCCCAAGCATGATGAAGGATGATGCAGGACTGAACTAGACATTATTAAACATTAATGGATAATCCTGTGGAAGATTTTGTCGGGTTGATAGGTGTAAGAACTGAGTCTTTGATGCATTAAAAACAACAAGAATATTTTTTCCCCAGTCAGAGATACGAGCCAAGTCAGACATTAGGTGTGCCATAGCCTCATCCATTTTTTTTTTTTTTATGTGTCCGACTCCTGGCAAAGGCTTCAGCGCCTATGTCTTAGGGGCAGTAGCCTATCCCAAGGCCCAGTAGTCGTCCAACACCTCCACATGTCACCATTTCAGCACTAACACCCACCGTCCATATTGAATACATGCTAGAGCAGTCTCATACAGGACTGGTGTACTGGTATCAGCGGGGGTACTTTTACGACATGTCGGCGGGTCATTTGGTAGATCAGGAAAGTCTACTTTCATGAAATTCAAATCCTTAAACTGTTTCCTGCCCCAGCCGGGATTCGAACTTGGCCTATCAGGACTAAAGGCCGCCTCTCTACCGATTCAGCTACCGCCTTGTTTGTTGAAGTAACTGCTGAGATGGACGTTGTGGGAACCGAATGGAAAGGTGAAGGGTGGAATCATCAGTGTGTGAGTGGATAGGGTTAGATGTACAGCTTAGAAGGTCATTGATGAATAAAAGGCAGAGAGCTGGTGATACGACAGAACCCTGTGGAACACCACTGTTGATAGATGTAGGAGAAGAACGATGGCCGTCTACAACAGCGGCTATAGAATGACCAGAAAGGAAGCAAGAGATGAAGGCACAGATAGAAGGATAGAAACTGTAAGAGGGCAGTTTGGAAATTAAAGATTTTTGCCGGATGTCATTCACTTAGAATGGATGTAAGGAGAAGGCTGTATGAGGGTGTTGTGGTACCGACTGCTTTATATGGGGATGAAACGTGGAATATGGGTGTAACAGAGAGGAAGAGTTTGAAGGTAATGGAGATGAGGTGTCTGAGGAGTATGTGTGGAGTGACACGTATGAATCGAGTGAGAAATGATGAAGAGCGAAGGAGAGCTGGAGTTGTGTGGGAGATGGCTGATTGAGATGAGCAGAGGGTGTTGCGATGGTTTGGGCATATGGAGAGAATAGATAGTGAGCGATTGGTGAAAAAGATAACTAGATATGATGTGAGAGGTGTAAGGCTGAGAGGAAGACTACGAATAGGATGGTTGGACAGTGTGAAGAGAGTGCTGGATGCGAGGGGGATGTCTGTTGAGCAAGGAAGAGTGGCTGTGCATGATAGAAATGATTGGAGTGAAATTGTGAATGAATAAATGATGACGCAACCCTGAGGAGGTATTCTCCCGCGTTTGGCTGACCAGCTGATTAGGTCAGGTGCAGTTAAGGGGATAGGTCCATTATGATGTGGCAGGGGTAAACCAGCTCTGCTGTTGGGCCCTGCTGTGGATGTCATTGATTTCACTGCGCAGTTGACCCTCATGAGGTGTGGTGCGGTGAGGATCTGTCCCTTCTTCCCTTTGGGGCTAAGATGCGAATGAATGTGTTTGAGTGGATGAGTAAATTGGGAGTGTGTCGTGCTGTCTCGGCTACTTCGATCTCCTTGGGGGAAGCAGCCTAGGTGTATAGATAGATAGATTTTTTCCAAAGAAAACCTTTGAAAACGCCCCATTTCCTCCTGTCTGAAGCACATTGAACCTTAAGTTGTAGGTACTCATACATGAAAAAAAGCAATCCCATATAGTTTCATCTGTGTATACGAATCTGATGCTATAGTACCTTAATTCACAGCAGTTATGGTTAAATGACCACCCTGTCACGGTGGTTTAGTAGCATCACGTTGACTCCAGTCTGCCTGTGTCCTGAGTCTAGAATAGGAAACCCAAGTCATGGCAAATGTTGAAGATAGATGACGATAAAATGATTTTTTCATATCTTTGCATATATACCCACTGCATAGGTGCACACACACACACACACACACACACACACACACACAGCCACAAAATTCTTCTTTCACATGACGTCACATCATGATTCGTACTTGGTGAAAATGTGGAGGGGATGATTCCCCCTGTCTAAATTTTAGTTTTAGACCATTTTTTTTTTTTTTTTTTTAGCAGAGCTCACAGTTACATACAAAGACAAATACAGACCATCATGTACAGTTTTAGACATTGTGACTTCTGCCAGTGCATTTAAACTTTGGTGCTCTAATAAGTTGGGTGGAATATCAGCTGACTGATTAGGATGATGTAATTATCTGCACTGCACACACTCATCAATGCTATCATATGCTACTTCACAGCCGCTAATTGCATTATAATAACACAGTAACAGGATTCACATCAGATGACCAAATGAGCCAAATAAATATTGCTATTGTTTTCTGCAAAACTGCATCCATCCATTTAAGCCAGAATTGTTGAACGGGCAGCCTGCTTGCCACATTTTTTTTTTTTTATGAGTCCGACTCTGGGCATAGGCTTTACAGCCTGCTATCAAGGCCCAGTCGTCCTCCTACATACCATACACCTCTACATGTCACCACTTCGGCGCTTAACACCCACCGTCCATATTGAATACATGCTAGGGCTGTCTCATACAGGACTGGTGTATTGGTATTAGCGGGGTTATTTTTACATGTCGGCGGGTCTTCTGGTAGATCAGTAAAGCCTGATTTAATGAAATTCAAATCCTTAAACTGTTCCCTGCACCAGCGAGGATTCGAACCTGGGTCCCACGGGACTGCAAGCCAACTCTCTACCGATCGAGCTACCGCCTCCCCATGTGGCCCTCGAGGAGGAAAAGAGTGACCCGTGATGTGGCCCTCGAGGAGGAAAGAGTGGCCCGTGACGACTCAAAAAAAAAAAAAAAAAAAAGAGAAATAACAAACTGAAAATTCCATAGAATCTGCAATATGATCGATAGGGTGGATCGTTTTTACAATTTCCTTGATATTCAAAATCCACTAGTGCTCAAAAGTCGTGTACTCATGAGGAAAAATTCGCAGTGAAATAATACATTTTTGCAACAGTATCTACTGCCTCCTCAGCCAGCTCAAAAATCTAAAAAGTCTAGCAAAAATACACCATTTCCAGATTGTTTTTTAATATTTAATATTACAAGCCATGCAAATAGCAATAGATGTAAATAGCTTCTCATTTTCATCCTTAGTTTATAGAAAAAATATGCTTGCTATTAAATCAAATCTTCTGCCACCCCGATTTAGGAATTTATAATTAAATTTTCATAAATTTTAAGCATTTTTCGAAATATTCCTAATTAACACAAAAGTGCCAAAGATGCGTCTAATGGTTAAAAATTTAATGGTAGAGAGCATAAATGACTGTGTTGAAAATCTAAGTGCTGTTGCCTAACATCTACCTTCCCAAATGGTACATTTTAATAGCTATTATCGTGTTTTCTGTTTATTGCAAGGTTAAAAGTTTTAGATAATCATGAAGAGATATTCATGGAATACGGTGTAATTCAGTCAAGTGTATACAGCTCTTCACTTATTTTGCTAAAAATATTCTAGCAAAATAACCCAGAACTCACCACGTGAAGGTGGCTGTATTTCGTGTTCAACCCTAACCCAGCTCACTCACCCTGCCTCACTGGAATTTATCTACTTATCAAAATGGGACTTGAATTGTGACTTTCTGTCAAATTTTGGCATTTGTTTGCGTGACTGAAGAGTAGTTCCAATAAAACCATCTCTTTTCTGTGCCCGGACCGCTAACGCTGAGGCTCCTGTCACCAGCTTGATATGACGTTCCACAGCCTGGGTATGGCAGGGAATGTCAGCCTCCAGAGCATCAACAGGAAATTCGCTACTTTTCACGATGTTGTTGATGTCATCCGTTGGCAAATCTGTAGTGAGTGGTGGTTCTGTCACTTATGAGCAAACATGACTGTCATGCCATTTTATCATGTCGTGGTAAGTTTCAGCATCAAAGTTCAGTACTGGAATTATGAATGTTCTCCTGTCTTGTGATCGTTTCCTTGCATTTAAACCCTTCGCCAGCCCAGCTCTCTGATGTGTTTTTCGTCATCAAAGATCCTGCTTATCAACAGATTCTCAGGATGAGCAAAATATGCGTTCCTTGGAATCACTGGTTTTACTATCTTAAACATATGAGAAGGGAGAGATTTTGCACAAGAGATGGTTTCGTGAAGGTGTTTCGCTGCAAACTTCAGAGAAGAATTTTTCTTGATCTTGAACCACATTGGTGCATAAACTTTCATAATGAAATGTATGATCTTTTCAAGAGTCCCTTATGTTTTATTTGTTGCAACGTACAGTCGCAGAACTCTGTTTGCGTTGTTAACCATCTCGAATGAGCTAATTCATAATTAAATTGTCTGGTGTCCCCAAAATTTGGCAGAGACTCGAAAGCCTTGTTTCATGGGACATCATCCTTACTCAGTATTCAGTCCAATTAGATCTGTCATTAGGAGGCAAACTTGTAAGGTGCTGCTTCAATAACTGATGAATGGAGACTGACTGAAAGTTAAAGAAAAAGAGGATGCATGTAATGTGAGAAAAAAGAGGTGCATACGCATGTGGAGGGTATGCACTGCATGACATTATGCTAATTGGGGGAGGTGGAAGATGTCATACTAGAGTACTGAGACTTTACACACAGTCATTTATGCTGCCATACATTGCATTTTTAACTATGAGAAGCATCTTTGCAATATGTAATTTTTATGAATATCTTGAAAAATATTTATTAAGAAATTCCCAAGTTGGGGGGGGGAGGCAGAACATTTTATTTAGTATGAAGCAGAATATTTCTGTGTGTTTAGGATGCAAATCAGAAGACATATATAAATATTGCTATATGATTTATGCCTAGTTTGTATTTTAAAAAAAAAGAAGCAAATACCTTTTTTTTTTTTTTGTTTGACTATGTCATTTTTTGAGCTCGCTGGAGAGGCAGAAGATATATTTGCAGAGAAAAAAAACATTTCACTGTGATTTTTTTCTTGTTAGTACACCACTTTTGAGCACTTGGATTTTTAAAAAAGTAAAAAAACGATCCACCCTAATTATCAAGTGAACAAATATTACAGCACTGTTAGGAAATATTTATTTATAATTTGATTGATACCAGTGCTATTTGAGTAATTTATTGGTGAACAAATATGTCACCGACACTTTTATGTAGATATTATCAATACGTTCAAACAGAAGCCAATGCCATTGCAAGGGTTAGAAGGCGTACCGATCTTCTCCAAAATTTTGAATAGGCTGCGGCTTTGCCGTATTATATATTATTGTTTGGGCAGACTTGGCTCTCTGACGATCAACAGAAATGAAGTGTGGCCTTTGGTTAGTACTGCGTTTGACGCCACTAATCTAAGCCAAATCAAACTAGTATTGTATAAATATTAACTTCTTCATTATGATCACGTCTTATCCATTTTTTTCCTACTTCAGTCGGACGACTTTATTTACATGGGAAAGGCCTCTCATGCATATGGTTTTTACTGTAATATGCCAAACTTGCGATAAGCATAAAACGTGTTTGGAGCCACCGCCACATTACTAAATGCACTATGTAACTTGGCATGCAGGCAAACCACATCTTACCCTTAAAGTTACTTCATAAATGACCTTCAGAAACAGAGGACTGGAGGGCTGTCTACATCTTCACCTACAGATTTCAAGCATGTGACTGACACTTAATACTTTCCACACACACAGTATTATGAACTCGTGAATTGCAAACAAGAGTCGTAAGCTCACGTCTCCTTTCTGTTTCAGTTTGTACAGAATATTACAATTTCCACGTGTATAAACCAGATCACTGAGTACAAACCCGTTTGCATTCCTTCAGCCTTAATTCTGGACGAATTGAGATTGATTTTACTCTTTCACAACTCTTCCTGTGATTCGATTATCAATGAGTTTCAGGACAGGTTATAATTTTAAGCGTCTGTGGACGGGAAATCTCTATCTATCTATCTACTGCCAGACGCCATAATCCCGTAAGGGGTGGCCATTTGACTTTGAGTTATTTGTTTTACAGGGAGGGGCACTAACCCTCCACCAACCCACTTGTTGACACGTAGGGAATACTGTATTATAATTTAGACTCACTCTGTTTCCATCCTAATTCTCTGTCACTTCCCCTGACTCAGTACTTTTACTTCATAAGGTTTCTCTCTGCCATACAGAAAATCATCTACAGCTAGTCAAGCGTAGCCAAATTTATCGCCATTGTAAAGGGTTATAGACATTTTTATTTTTACATAAATAACGCTTCTCTCTCTCTCTGCTTGAATGAGTTGGTATGGGGATACCTACGATAAAGTGCTTTAGCTTAACCCCCATAGTCCACAAGTGAATATCGAGAGAAAAAGGCCATCAAGAAAAGTAAATATCCAAAAGTATATTGTGAAATAAAAAAAAAAAAAACTGATGAATACAATGTGATGAAAGTTGTGAATAACCGTAGACTCTCACATTATTTGACACACACACACACACACACACACACACACACACACACACACACACACACATTCCTACAGTGTATCAGTGTCAATATTTTTTTCATTATCATTTTACTATTGAAACGTTTTAAAGTACGGTCTATAAATCCCCCATCTGTATTAACGGAGAAATGCAACAACCCCAGTGTAGCCTCGTACGCCCATGGCACAACATCACAGTGGAACTTAAAACTTTCTTTCTCATCTGATTCGTGTTTATAAAGATACAAGGGATTATTTTTACATCATATTTACATTTGCATTGCCAGGAGTGTCCCAGTCAATCACACCCTGAGGATTTTCAAAACCAAGGTTCTTCACTAGCGAATCATTGTATGGTGCTTCACTTTAGCTCTTTAACCCACCGCGTCCCATTGACATTTATATGCGCCCGAATGTTTCGTCACTGAGACTCCCATTGACGTATATAAATGCGCGCAACTGCAAGGTCCATCATTTGCACATTTTTCAAATTTTGCTCGTGATTTTTGGTACATATACACAGGACACCTTCCTCTACTTGATACCAGTCAGGGACAATGCCTTACCCCGCGTGACCTCCCCCCCCCTCCCAGCACGCCATTATCTCGGCAACTCACCTGTTACCAGTGACCTGGCCAGAAAAGATATGCCGCGCTGCGCCACGGTACCAAATTTAAGGCCAAAGTGATTCCCCAATCGATGACAATGTGGAGTACAAAGTTTACGTAGTGTTAGAGGAAGAAACAGTCAGAAATGATGAGCAGGTAATGTTGCCAAAAAAAGGTGCAATATGTGATGTGTTTGGTGAGTGAAACAACGCTTATAGCACCTTTATTTCTGTGTCAAAACCAATATGCTCTTGTACTACGTATAAATTCGTACCAAATAAATACATAAATATGTATAATGAGTGGTTTGGAAGAGTTACCCCTCTCATACTACCGTTTTCTTTAGAGCCAGGCCCCCATAGAGTATTCAGCCAGGTGAGGGTATTGTCACCTCTATGGGGATTTTAAGCTCAGGTGGGCGATTTCTGCATGAATATTCGATGTTTCTCCCAAAAGCAGAGGTTTGAGCAACAACAACAATAAAATCCAAAACCTGCCGGGATTGGGTGGGGGGGGGCAGTGGTGGACTTTTCCACGCAAGGTAACCTACTAAGCCCCATAAGGTTTCGTCTTTCTGGTACTTCTGTATATTACTTGTTTGATGTCCCTGATCCGTGTGAATGCGAGATACTGGATTAGAATGACAGTGGCTGATGAGAGGCTTATATTTATTTATACATCTAGTTATTTATGGCTATCTTCTTTGTTCTCAAGGAGTTTCCCAATCTTGCTGAAATACGAGTACATCATGATGGACTATTGAGAACCTGTCAGTTAGAACATTCCGTTCTCAGTGATGCTTCACGCAGACGGGATGACCCTCAATATTACCCTCAATATTCTGGTGTTGCAGTGCCATGATGGACTTGACTGTGAGTAACTGAGGCTGCCTGGTTACTGTTTGTGTATAGATCTTTTCCACGTGACGTCACGAGTCATGTGACTTTTGTTTACGGCGCCACATTGGACAGCAAACTGTCGGACATCTAGAAAGAGAGAATTGCAGAATCCACAATGGTATTCCACTGTTGTGCCCTCCGATCTAAGACAAGGCAGAAAACTGGACGGGGTATTTGGGGGAGGCGGTAGAGATGTGGCCTGCAGTCCTAACGGACCCAGGTTCAAATCCCCGCTGGGGCAGGGAACAGTTTGAGGATTTGAATTTCATTAAATCAGGCTTTACTGATCT
>JAGKTI010013222.1:0-23384 GCA_018397915.1 Birgus latro
AAGCTGTAACAGTGAAATGCAGGTTTACTGCAGGTGTTACAATATACTGGCTCAGATCATTATTACTGAACTGAGATATGGGAATACATAAGTATAGTTAAGTGTCAAATAAATCTGACTTAGGTAAAATAATATTTGGTAAATAAAAATTCACCTTCGAACGGATCATGAAACTTCATGTTCTTCCAGGTTTTAATAAAATGATAAATGTGAACGTGAAATATGTAACACAATGCTAATTTAGGGCTCTGATATTTCACTTTACGGAGGCTTTGGGAAAAACGCATAAAGGATAAGGAGAGAGAAAGAGAGAGAGTGTGGGGGGGGGGGGGGGTTTAAGATGCGATATGTGGCCTTGTGGTTGTGGTGGTGGAGGCTAAACAGACGCGAGACGAGAAAGAGGGAGGGAGAGGGAGGATGGGGCGTGACTTGAGAGAGGGAGGAAGAAGGGGGGGGGGCAACAATGTTAACACAAATCACGATTCTCTGTCAGGTGGGTGGAGCGATACTTTTGTCCACGATGGTGTATACTGTATGGTAACCTTCTGAGCATGACATGCCATATGTGGTGTGGCACGAAGGCATGCGGTGCCTTCACAGTAATAACGAGAAAAGCATTTGTTTCCACAAGTGGTTAGTGTTTTGGTAAAGGGGTGAGGGAAACCCAGCCACAGGTGTTACGCAAGGTGATGAAACCAAGATATACACCCACCAGCACACAGTCATATCTTCACAGTCATTCAATTATCTATGTTGGGCAACAGGAAATAGAGGGGAGATTCATGTCATCACTAATAAACGAGGTTTTAGATTATCATGATCATGACGATTCAGTAAATTCTGAACACTCGTTATGAAACATATTCCACCGTTATTCTGTCCTCTGAAGTATTCCAAATATCAAAGATGAATTGGACATGACAACCAATGTAGCACACACACCCTCCACTACTCCATCTCCACCTCCAAACCACTCACCTCCACCACCGCCTGGTCTGACACACAGTTGCCAGACTTGTGAAGCTATCCCTGCTGCTTCACTTTTCTATTCGAATATTTACGGGGTTCGGAACGACGACAAGACTTTTTTGGCTGACTATAAAAACAGTTGACATAGCCGTTATTGGATACTGCAAAATGCCCGATGATTTTATTCTCCACGTTGGTTACCGGCATATACGGATGCCATAAATCGCTTGCTCGTAACAGTATGTTGTCGGTATTGTTACTGTTGCATATGCAGATGATGATCAATTAATCTTTGTAGGGCTTCCCAGGATATATTAATCATGATGAGTATCACTCCATCCGTCCTGCACAATACTGTTTTGACAGACTGTGCAGTTACCTCCACTACTAACGAGTACAGGGGGTGGTGTGTCTGGTGAAATGTGGTACCACTGTGTTCGTTTACATCGATATAACAGTAAGTTAATGGGCAGATCCGACAGAGCTTCCCCTCCACTACAGTATCTAGTACCCACAGAAATAATGTTCTGTCAAGTCATGCTCTGTCTGCAAATACAAGTGTTTGCCACGTATGTATAGTGGAAGGTAGAGAGAACCACCAGTAGTAATGCCATTGGCTCCCGTTGTTTCTCTGACAGCTGACTGTGAGGCGAAGTGGAATGCAGGGGAGGGGGGACAGGTGGTGGAGGCGCATTGAAACTTCGTCGTGTTTCGTTTAGAAAGATGAAAGGTGTGATTATACAGAGGTTCTGAGATGATCTGTGACTCCGTATGCAATAACATGCATTGGATGAATGTTGGAGTCTTAATATTCGTCACACAATGTGGTGAACAACTATAGTTGAACATAAATGTTAGAAGGTATGATCGGTGTCTCGAAACGTGGTTCACCTGAGTTTAGTGAGTGCGACTCAACTACTGTAACATTTTTGTGGGTGAATCAGGGTGGCCATAAATGATTCATGATTATGCATGTGACACAACAGTCATGCCATCTTGTGCATCATCCAGTCTGTTTTATTATGAGGAAAAAAAAAAACGATCATTATATTCGCAAACCATGGTATTAGTAGATGTCCTGTTGCATAAGATTATAGCTACTTTGAGTGTTGGACAACTATTGGCTTGTGCAAAAATGTTGTGCAGTCATCATACTGATGGATCAGGCGGAGATAATGAGATACTGTATTTGCATAATGAACTGATATTTTGCATTATAGTAATTGAAATAACCGTGATACTGGTGTCCAGTCCACAAATGATGTTGCTTTCTTCGAGGTGCTATTTAATTAGTCTGGATAGTTATGAAACATCTACAAACACGGATCATCGTTTATTGTATAATCTCTTTAAAACATTCATAAATTAGTTTTCATACAAGTATTACACATTCAGGACCTCCTTAGCTTAAGACACAGTATAGTATTTAATCGTGTGTCTACACTCACACACTGTTCATCCAGAGGGAGCAATATTTCCTTTACTATGCATGTCTGTTCGTTGTCTGCCATTATAAGACAAGGTTTTAGTATGTGACCACGGCTACACAATATATGTCGGTGGAGTAGTGCTACTGGGAGAGTGTAAAACTGCTTATAGTCTACGTGTGTTTGTGCAGGGAGTCTGATAATACATTTCACCCACTTATTCACTCTCATGGCAAGATAGCAGCCACAGTCGCGGTTTTGGTGACTATACTGACTGACCACTGAACACACTTTCACCCCCAGCAGTGTGAATGAGGTTCTGTTTTCAGTCAATAGAAACATTAAGTAATACAGTGAACAATGCAATTTTATATGTAAAGTAAGGAGTGTTTTATGCACCGTGTCATCACACAGGCTTATACAGCCAAGAATAAGCTGGACCAACGGTTGGATAAAGGTTGAATGCTGCTGGAGCGTCCAAGTAAGAGTAAGCAGCATTGGTGCACCAGCACCTTTATAGTAAAACCCATCCACCGCGCTTTAGGGTTCTGGAG
The DNA here is from genome assembly GCA_018397915.1 of Birgus latro. Classification (NCBI taxonomy): domain Eukaryota; kingdom Metazoa; phylum Arthropoda; class Malacostraca; order Decapoda; family Coenobitidae; genus Birgus; species Birgus latro. Next base: position 2,951 of record JAGKTI010013222.1, read on the forward strand.
CTACCCCGTCATTCAGTAGATTTACACAAGGTCATTGATAAGGCTGCAATCTCGTCGTAGTGATGCTATATGATAAGGAATTCAGTATTAGGTCTCGTTACCTATTGTACGAGGAAGGACCAGAATTGTGTGTGTGTGTGTGTGTGAGAAAGAGAGAGAGGGATTCAGAACCCAGGTGTATTTGCCAAAAGCTCGGTGTATGGGTTTTACCATCTAGTTGCTGGTGCACCAATGTTGATTACGTTTACATGGATGATCTGGCAGCACTCAAACGTTACCTAACCGTTGGTCCAGCTTATCCTTGGCTTTGTTATACTGTATTAGCCTGTGTAATGACACGGTGCATAAAACACTCCTTACTTTACATAGTATTACACTGTTTACTGCATCACTTAATGTTTCTTTTGGTTGAAAACAGGATCTCATTCAGACTGCTGGGAGGTGCAATTGCGTTCAATGGACAGTCAGTATAGTCACCAAAACCGCGACTGTGGCTGCTATCTTGGCATTAGTGTGAATAAGTGGGTGAAGTGTATTATCAGACTCCCTGCACAAACACACATAGACTATACGCAATTTTACTCTCCCAGCAGCACCATGCCACCAACATATTTTATGTAACCATGGCCACATACTAAAACCTTGAGTTATAATGAAATTTAATGGACAGACATGCATGGTAAAGGAAATATTGCTCGCTCTGGATGAACAGTGTGTGAGTGTAGATACGCAGTTAAGTAGAATAATGTGTCTGGAACTAAGGAGGCCCTGAATGTGTAAAACTTGTATGAAAAATAATGTATGAATGTTTTAACCCGAGGCATCCCGATAACATAGATACATTGCAACGTTCTGTTGCGGAGAATCCCAATAATGTATCCATACGTATTGCAATTGCAAGGTCCATCATTACCACAATTTTCAAATTTCATGTGTGGTTTTTGGTATGTAGACACAGGACACCATCCTCTATCTGTTGCCAGGCAGAGACAATGCCTTACCCTGCGTGACCTCCCCCCCCCGCACGCCACTGTTTCGGCAACTCACCTGTTAACAGTGACCTGATCAGTAATGACATGCCACGTCATGGTACGAAATTCAAGGCGAGAGTGAGTCCCCAATCAGTGACGATGTGGAGGACAAATATTATGTAGTGCCAGAGGAAGAAACGAGCAGAAGTGATGAGGAGGTAATGTCACCAAGGAAGGTGCAGTATGTTGATGTATTCAGTGAATGAAACAACGCTTATATCACCTATATTGTAGTGTGAAAACCAATATATCCTTGTACTGCATATAAATTCGTACCAAATATCTAACTATTCTGAGTGGTTTGCAATAGTTACTGCTACATAGAAAATGCAACACTCACAGTGCTGCTCTAGAGAACACGGTACCAGGTGTTTAACCCCTCCGTGGCCGCCGGTGTCAAATGATGCTTGGTTGTCCGATGGCCGGTGGCGTCGTTTGAGTGTGGCCTATAAAAAACGGCGAAATTTTTTGGGAAGTGAATGAACATTCTGAATGTCTTCAGACTGACCTACACTACACTCCCATACACCCCATCAAGCAGTTCAGAGCCTGCTGCTGTGATGAGTGGATTTTTTTATTTTTTCACTCCCAGCCATGCCTAAATAAGCACAACTACACCCATTATCTCGACCCAGGCGGAAAATATCATCTTTGTCCTCTTTTGCAAAACACACACAACCATCAGTTTATGATTATGAACTAATTCAGGCAAAAACAAAAAAGACATGATAAGTGAAAAATCCATTTTTGTCTTGGTATCTTCACCTATTTGCTCAGGTTTGTTGTAATGGTTTGGATCATTCAATGTGGTGCTACTTGTAGAAAACTATGAAAACTTTCGGGAAGTGAACGAACACCTGGGACATGAGACTGAACTTCAGTTCACCCTCTCATGTATCGTCTCTCACACTCTCAGTTCCCCATTTGCTGCCGTGAGGTGTGGGCTGTATGATTTTTTCGCTCGTGGCCATGCCTAAAAACAGATCGTTACACCATTATCTCGACCCAGAAAGAAAATATAACCTTTTTCCTCCCTTGCAAAACACAACCACCCAGTTTACAAGACAGCAACATATATTGCGAGTGTAACCAGGTAAAATGATAGAGAAAGGTGAATGTGTTATCATGTAAATGCCTGTAAACATATTTATTTCTGCTTTGTCTGTATTCGTAATAATTAGACTTATTCGTTGTTTTGAAACTGCATTACGATTATAGTTTTAGCCATGCATGTCGTGTGGGATCTGGAAGTTACGACTCATCTTTCGTATTGCTAATCGGATCTGACACTGCACTTTCATCTCCTGTGGGAGAGCCTAGCCTCGGAGGACATGCAGTTTTCTCATTTAGGGCAGAAAATTAAACCCTTTCACTTCTTTTTCCAAGCGTGGGCATAACAATAACATAAAAAATAACTCGAAAATACCATAAACTTTATATAAAAAAGGTGAAAAAATATTCATAACTTTTTTTTTCAGCCATTCCTAACATTATGTACTGAAATCATTCGATATCATCATATCTCATACATCCGCATCATTTCAGCATCATTCGCATTGTTTTTTTTTTTTTGGGGGGGGGAAACAAGCAACACCTGCGAAGTTGCACCGAGGCATCACGTATCTGAGGCGGATATCAGTAGCTGATATTTCTGCAACTTTTGCATTCCATTGCAAGCCACAGAATGGGTGTAGGAAGCTGGGATTTGCACTGTTAGGTGCGTCTGAACTTTCTCTTCAATATGGCAAGAAAAAAAAATCGATTTTCGAAACTTCAAAAAATGGCCCCTGCGTCGGTCAGGGAGGGGTGCACGAAAAATTCCACCACATCGGCCACAGAGGGGTTAAAGGGTCGCCTGTTTAGACCACTTCTAAGCTCAGGTGAGCACTTTTGAGGGCATTTTCCAATGTTACGCATAAAAATCGGAGGTTTTAGCCCCCCCCCCAAAAAAAAATCGACAATCTGCCGTGATTGGGGAGTCAGTGGTGAAAAATTGGTTGGGACACGGCGGGTTAAAGAGAATATAATAAACGATGATCAATGTTTGTAGATTTTGTACCACAACTATCCAGACTAATGAAATTGCACCTCGAAGAAAGCAACATCATTTTTTGGCTGGACACCCGTAACACCGTTATTTCAATTATTATAATGTATACAAGATATCCATTCTTTTTGCAAATACAGTATCTCATTACCTCCACCTGATCCATCAGTATGATGACTGCACAACATTTTCACATAGCAAGCCAATAGTTGTCCAGCACTCAAAGTAGCTATAATTTAATGCAACAGGACATCTACTAATACCATGGTTTGCGAATATAACGATAGTTTTTTTCTCACAATGAAACAGGCTGGATGATGCACAACATGGCATGACTGTTGTGTCACTTGCATAATCACGAATCATTTATGACCACCCTGATTCAGCCACAAAAATGTTACAGTAGTTGGGTCGCACACTCACTAGACTCAGGTGAACCACATTTCGAGACACCGGACATTACACCTTCTAACATTTATGTTCAACTACAGTTGTTCACCACACTTTATGAAGAACATTAAGACTCCAACATTCACCCAATACACGTTATTGCATACGGAGTTACAGATCACCTCAGAACCTCTGTATAGACCTTTTCTAGTGACGTCACAGAAATCACATGGTTTTGTTTATGACTCCATATTGGATGGCAAACTCCTCGCAGTCATGGCTGTCCAGACGGGGCTGTCAGAGATTGAACTGTCTGATATATGCAGAAATCTGGATCAACGCCACCAAGATCTGTACAGGAACAAGATCAAGTGTTTGAGGCTGGACGCTTACACCATATCTATGGAGAAATTCACCCGTTTCATGTACGGGAGACCGAAACCAGATCTCAGATATGGCGATCTCTATCACTGTTTGGTGAACACCCCGTGAAAGTTCACCGGGGCATCCCTCAAGGTAATTATGTGTAATATATCTAGCTGGAATTGACCTACAGTACATGTAAATCGTCTTGATAATCAGTAAATTATTGACGTGGGACCAAGGCGGGAGGAATTGTATACACTGACTGGGAACTGAGTAGTTGATGAATGAGTGAAGTGGGGGGGGCGGGGGATGTGGGAGTGGGGGAAGGAGATGGAGGGAGGATGTGGGGTTTAAATGGCGGTGGGGGGGGGTGGGGGATGGAGTTAGGGTTGGTTTGGGGGTGGGGAGTGGGGGGGTGGGGGTGAAGGTGTGGGGGAGGGTTGGGGATGGGTGGTAAGGGGTGGGATGGGTAGGGGGTGAAGGGGAAGGGGGTTGGGTGGTGGTGGGGGTATTGTAGGGGGCTGGGGGGCGTTGGGTGTGGGGGAGTGAGGGTTCGAAACTGCGGGGTAAGGGTTGTTCGGGGATGGGAATGAGGGGTGTTGCGGAACGGCGGTGGCGTGGGGATGACGGTGGGGGGGCATGGGGGAGTGGGGGTGGCAGTGGGAAGGTGTTGGCATGTGTAGGCTCACCTGATATGAAATGTCTGCTACAGAGTAGTTCACCACATTGTGTAACGCACATAGACTTCAACATTCATCCAATGCATGTTATTGCATACGGAGTCACAGATCACCTCAGAACCTCTGTATAATCACACCTTTCATCTTTCTAAACGAAACACGACGAAGTTTCGATGCGCCTCCACCACCTGTCCCCCCCCCTTCCCCTCCGTTCCACTTCGCCTCACAGTCAGCTGTCAGAGAAACAATGGGAGCCAATGGCATTACTACTGGTGGTTCTCTCTACCTTCCACTATACATACGTGGCAAACATTTTGTATTTGCAGACAGAGCATGACGTGACAGAACATTGTTTCTGTGGGTACTAGATACTGTAGAGAGGTAGCTCTGCCTGGTCTGCCCATTCACTTACCATTACATCGATGTAAACAAAACCAGTGGTGCCACACTTCACCACTCACACAACCCGCTGTACTCGTTAGAAGTGGAGGTAACTGTACATATACTACGACCAGCCTTATCCAGCACTAAACGTGTCAAGGACTCCCTGAGGCAAGGTTGCCTCATTAGGCGATGGTGGGTCGATGACGTCTTGACAGGTTCAGGTGGGTGACTGAGGATGACATTATTACCCCTTAACGATAGGGAGACGGTAGGTAGTTAGTAAGTAGAGCATCATCATCATCATCATCATCATCATCATCATAGTACCTTATTTTCCATTATTGTATGGGATGAGATAATCTAGACAAAGGAACATGAAAGTGGAAAAATCAAATTCTCGGTAGCGTGGTCGGAGGTACTTGTTGGGAAGTCAATGATGGATCATTTAATACAACCAGAATAAAGTCGTGAGACGTATTATCAACGAAGGTGAGTTACAGCACTCTTGGGTTACTGAGTTTTATTGCACAGTTACCTTGATAGCGATTTACAAACAAGCTTAGCGTGACGACCAGTCTCCCCTTTCTCCTTACTCTGCCCTAATTGTGCTCTCGGGCATTCTCTATCCCCTTTCTGATGTGAAGGGCTTCTTTCTGCCATTATATACAGGTGGGAAAGGATGTTTGGTAAGGTAGTAGAGTCTAATAGATCTCCTGTGGGCTTCCACGTGTTTGATGAATACATCATGAGTTTCTTGGTTGTTTGGACTACGAGGATATTTTGAGAAACATCATATTTTAGGATTCTTGATAGTCTGGGACAACAGACTGTGTACAGATATCATGTGAAATCAGACACTACATCCTGTACATTGTGTTATGAGATATATACTAATGCTTATATGATATCTGCATATCGCTCGGTCATGCCCACTGTCGTACCAACAACAGAAAATACTGTCCTTAATATATTAATACATATTACAATCAACTTGTAAGTTAATTAAGTGAAGTACATAATATTGTAAAAGTTACATAATTGGGATAATGTAGTCATTGTAGTTATAGAACTGTACATATACTGTATAATAGTAATATTAAAATAATACAATGGCAAGTCTACTGTAGTCAGTTATACAATATATATGAGGAGGACTTGGGGTATATATTCATATATAAATGAGATATAATAGTATAATTAAAGTAAGCCTAATTGTATGAATGTTGTATTATAACTGCAGTTACACTGTGTAATACAGTTGTAGTTCATTGTGTAAATGCAACTGTTACATAATTGTGTTTGGCATAGAATTGTAGTTTACATTTTGTTAATGCACCTGTTACATAATTGTGTTTGCCAAAGAATTGTAGTTACATTTTGTTAATGCACATGTTACATAACTGTGTTGGCCATAAATTTGTAGTGACATTTTGTTAATGCGACTATTATTGAGTTGGCCACAAAATTGTACTTACATTTTGTTAATGCAACTGTTACATAATTGTGTTGGCCATAATTGTGTTGGCCATTAAAGTGTAGTTACATTTTGTTAATGCAACTGTTACATAATTGTGTTGGCCATAATGTGACAATTGAAACATAACTGCAGTAATGCTAGAGTTTGTCGTTACATAATTTAGCAACTATAACATATTTGCAGTAATGCGATCATTTGTAGTTACATAACTGTAGCACTTGTAACATAACTGCAGTAATGGAAGCGTTTGTAGTTAAATAATTGTAGGAACTGTAACACAACTGCAGGAATCACAAGTGTGGCCATTGTAGTTATATAAATGATACATATGTATATAACTCATACAGTAATAGCAATACAATCGTATCATGAATTAATCATATTTGATGGACTTGCTTATTTGAGGCACCATACTGTAGGTGTATTGGCTTAACTGTGTTGCATAGTTTATTTGAGACACCATGGGTGTAATGGCTTAATATTATTATGTTGCACAGTTTGAATTAAGATGACATTATATGTAACCCATATTTTGTTATTTTATATAAAATTAGATAAATAATATTTACAATATGTACAATATTCACTTAATTTCCTTTGTACCACACATCACTTGACACTAAAGTCCTCCAAAGGTTGTGAAGCCAACTTGGTATATTTGTTCATTTTTAAATTCATCTTTTGGTCTAGGTTGCAAGTACTAATGTGTGTGGTTGAGTATAGCACACTGTTGCTGGCTCCATTGGTGTTAGGCATTTTCACTTGATTTTTCTTGTCACAGTAATATGAAGGATACGTGTGTACTTACATTTTGATTCTCAGGCCTCACTAGATATTCATTTGTTTGTATTATATGTTGATGTGAGGATTTATAATTGTCTATCACTGTGTAATGAAGCAGTACTGTTAACCTAATAGAGTAAATGTTCAACTCACTTATATTAACTTTGCTGGGAATACTGGCTAGGGTGCTGCTGCTGCTGATAGTGATGGTGGCAGGAGCGTGTTGGTAGGGTAGGTCAGGGTCCTGGTATGAGTTGTGGTGAGGTAGGTGTTGTTGAAGATCAACACGTCAGCATCGTTTGGTCATCACTGGGGTAGGCAGACACTCGCTCGCCTCTTCCTGGTGGTGGTGATGGTGGTGGGGGTCGTGGTGGGGTGGTGGAGTAGGTGGGGGAAATTCAGCTGTGTTTTGCTTTACTCAGGTGACACTTAACTCAGTTTCGTTGTTTCTTCTTCTTTCTCTTCGTTTTTTCTTTTTTCTTTTTCCACTCGTAACTCGTTCTTCTTTACTGTATACTCGCTTGTGGTTAATTGATCGTGGTGGAGAAGGTGGAGATCGTGGTGGTGTTGAAGGTGGAGAAAGTTGGGATCGTGGTGGAGGGTGGTGGAGGTATGGGAAAGTCAGCAGTATCTTAGCTCATCATGCTGGGTCAGACTGCTAGCGGACTCGTCCCGGCAGCAGCAGGAGCAACATCTCTTCCCCACTCTTGTGCATAGTGGGTCTTTTTTACTGCTGCTGCTTTCGGCCAAGCCAGTACGCCAGTTGACACTGCGATCTCTTCTGACACTGCTACCGCCTTCGACCCGTTGAGGGGGGGCATCCAGCAGTAGTTCCAGGCCGTCGGGAGCCACTAAGATCACTGGCACCGTGGTTTGGTACAACGTGAAGTCTGGATATGGATTCATCAAGCGTCGGGACACCGGTGCTGATGTTTTCGTACACAGACTCGGGATCGTTGCACCGAATCCACGGCACTTTCGGCGCTCTCTCGGTGAGGGTGAGACGGTGGAGTTTAGTCTTCATCAGTCACCTAAGGGTCCTGAGGCTAGGGGTGTCACTGGGCCGGGAGGTGTTGCTGTGCAGGGCTCTGCTCATGCACGGCGGCGCCCCGCGGCACAGAAGCACCGGCCTTCGGGTCCTGGGTGTTCTGTGGAGATAGACACCATTGTTGCGATGTGTGTTGCGACGGCTCGGGCTTTTTGTGGGGATGACAAGGCGGCTCTGCGCGTTCTCCTCCTCAAATTTTCGAGGAGAACGGGCTTCCGCGCCTTGCCATCCCTCGGAGCTTTGCTGGCCACCCCCCCGCAGCAGAGTCGTCCCCGGCGGCCGCAGTCTCAGCCGCAGCCGCAGTCACGGCCTCCTCCACCTCGGCCTCGTATTACACCGCGGAAAAGACTGCGACTGGATGGCCCTCAGAACAGGGCTACTGGCTCTTCGCTCTCTGACCCGGCACCGACCACGGACATGGATACTGATATGATTACGACCGTCGCTGAGGTCCACCCGCTGCCGTCAGCAGCTGAGGGGGAACGGGCTGCCACTCCACTTCCGTCTGAACATCGAGACGTTGAGGACCCTTCCCCCCAGGTTCTTTCACCTTCTGCTGAGTGTGTGGGCCTCTCATCAGCTGATACACCTTCAGCTTCTCCCTCTTTGTCTGAGGCTGCCCTTGCTCTCTCACCTGCTGGGCCCCAGTCCACCTTGCCCTCACCACCTACTCCTGCCTGCTCAGCACTCGGATCGGCTACTTCCGACCTCATCGTGGCCGAGATCGAGCGATCTTTTTCGGAGTTCTTCGGTAAAGTTATTGAGAAGAAGTTAGGCTGTCCATCCACCCTTCGTGACTCGGGAGACTTGCCTCTTTACGAAGACCTCGCTCAATCATCATCATCATCATCACCGCTTCCTGTTTCCTCTTACCCTCCGCCTCGCTAGTCATAGCGCCGCTTTCTTGATTTCCTTCTTTCTGTCTGCGTCCGTCTGCCGCCGTGCAGACGACGCTCCCCTTTATCGTTTCCTATGAGCTTGTCATGGGCTCTCCACCCTGAGCCCGTGTCACTCTTAGTGACAAATCTTATCATCATCATCATCATCATCTGCTAGCGGAATTTCCTCCCTCGTCACTTTTTTTTGTGTTGTTTGTAGTTTCTCACCTCTTTGTTTGCTTATTTTCTTCTTAATTTGTAGTACTTGATTTTCCTTAGTCGTTGTGATTAACTTGTAGGCTTGTAAAGTTGTTGATGGAAGTAAGCTATTGTTTCTCGTAAATCGTGCAGTTGAGGTGGTTAGGAGCGAGATGTTGTGTATGTTTCATTGCCTTGGTTGAGACGTTAATCGGCTTTGTTTACCGCTGAAGTGAACGTAGTGGGTTCGTGGTTACCGCTGCACACCAATCTCGATGACGTGATTTATTGTAGTTTAACGTAGTTTATCGTAGATGGGTTCGTGGTTACCGCTGCACACCAGTCTCGATGACGTGATTTATTGTAGTAATTTATTGCTGTTTAACGTAGTTTTTCGTAGATGGGTTCGTTGTTACCGCTGCACACGAATCTCGATACTTGGTTCGTTTTTACCGCTTGCCACCAATATCGATAATGTAGTTTATCGTACATCCTGTACATTGTGTTATGAGATATATACTAATGTCTATATAATATCTACAAAATTATATGAGGACATGTTCTTGAGAAGTACAGTGACAGGTCGTTGCTGTTGTTCATTTTTTTTTATTTTTTCATTTTTTTTCTGCCTAGAGATGTAATGGTCGAAAATTTGTGGTGATTGCAATGATGGAGAATTAACAAGCACCACCTCTGTCACCAGTGTAGAGGTCGAAATTTTGACTAGTGTAGAGCTCTCAATTTTCACTCATCAAAAGAATTAGAGTTTTAGAGAGTATGCTGCCACCACCCAGCGTCATGCAGGGAATTTATTCCACCAGGAAAAATGATAAGGACTACTGGTGTTTTGAGGATAAGAGTGCTAGGGTAGCGTGTTCTTATTAAAGAGCGCGTGAGTAATAAGATATTAGCACACCTTGCGGGCCACTCAACCTCACGATGAATTCTCCTTAGAGGGATGATAAGATGTAAACTCAATGAAATTTTAACCTAATATTTACTAATACTAAATATACAAAAAAAAATAAGACAAGAAAAAAAACTGAAAAAAATGTTACTTTTCAGATTTAGAATTACTAGGAACTGAGGAGATAAATTACACTTTGAACTGAGGATATTTCTAGTCAGACTAAGCATAATCAGGATTAATAGTTAAAAAGAAGTAGATAGATATGAGCATCAAATTTCCCAACGGGGTAAGTATTTGAAATGAGGTTATCGTACCCCAATATACAGTTGAACCGCCTATTCACAGAAATGCATTATCATGCACTAAATAAGTGTCCATCACAGTTAAATAAATACTCAGATTAAGATTTACACACACTAGTGGAGTGTCCTTCACAATTGCATGATACTCATGATGATATATTATCACTCACTAGTATAGTGTCCTTCACCATTATATGGATACTCCAATCAATATCATCATTCATGAATTCAGTAGTCTCTTCTACTGAATCAACACTTCAAATGTCACTAACATGATTGATTTCTCACTTCCAGGGACATGAATTCTCACATATTAGATTAAAATTCAAGACAGTACTATCAACATGAACCTAGCAATCCCGTGCCCTCGGGTGGGCTCCTCGGGAAATGACCTCGAGATAATACCACTACCGAATATACCTTTGGGACAGAATATTTCAATTTACCTCGGTGATCACACGCAAACTAATACAGTACTAAGAGAGTAACTGTGTAAATGGATCGACACTTAAAATATGAAATAAAATTTTCAACAGCTTCCTAGGACTAGATACACGCAGGCTTACTATCCGTTTCTAATATTCACAAGATATATAAAAGAAAATAGAGTAATTTCAGTGGACCAGCTAATTCGCATTCGGGTTACGTGAATCANAAAAGAGGGGGGGATTTTAGTGTAGCGGGCATTTAGGCAGTCAACGTGAGCCAGACGGCTTCCACACTTGTGTGGGCAGACGAAATGAACTTGTGGCGACAATCTGTAATTTTAGCAGAACGAAGGGAAGTGACAATGATACGAAAGGAATTCGGGGGGGGTGATATGAACTAGTCAACTTATTACTATATAAGAAAATTTACATTACAGGAACAAAGGGATGGGGGAGGGGGTAATTTTAGTATGCGGACACTAACCTGTAATTTTAGCAGAACGAAGGGAAGTGACGCTCCCATTGGCCACACGCAATCTTATATAGCCTCGGTTGTTCTAATCCCAGGGACCGGCCACAACTTCGACTGATCATTCTGCACATTAGAGTCTTTATACCTGCTACAAAGGGACATGGAAATTGCGTCTACACTCGAGTCACATGGATGGATTGACTTATGATGCTTAAAATTTTTGGTGACGTGTATGGAATTTATAATTACACCTGTACCATTTCCCTTATATGTATATATGCCCATTATGTATATGTATATATGCCCCCCCCCGTATGCCCCCACTGTATCACAGAATTGCTGAGCTAATCAGCCGCTCCCAGGCTTGACCAACCAACTTGAAACATATATACAGTCATTCGAGGGCTAACTTCTATACGGGCAGCATCTTGTCTCCGTGCTCCACAATTAAAGGCTGTTAAGGGATATTCCAGGACTTTCCTTCCACCATCAAGAGGGTGTAACAAACATTTGGTAGGAATTGTGTCTCGGACAATTGTTTCTGACCGACTCCTAAAGTGTTTTAGTGCCACCAACAACTCCTTGACGCCCCGCATCTCACAGCCTCGCCCTCTCACTGCCCCTCGTGGCGTAAATTCTAGCTTTGCATCTACAGGTGTCCAATTTCCATCATGAGTGCCGTTCTCTACACCGACCACAACCCCGCACAGGCCGCGACTATCGCCGCCGCCGCCCTCCGCACCTGTCTTACCTGTTCTGACCCCTGTTCTGACACCTGTTCATCTCCCGGTGGCCCTCTCCTGCATCTGCCATTCCCCCGACGTCACCCTCTGCATCTGCCACATCAACACCCTCTGCATCTACCACATCTGCCACCCACCAGCTTTGCACCTGCCTGTGGAGACATTTCCCCTCGAGTCGCCTCACCCCCCCCCCCTCAGTACCTCCCATCTGGTCCAGATTAACCAGCTACCACGCCAAAACCCTCCTATTCACGTATCGGCTCAAGACCAGCGAGCCACTCCACCTCTTCCAAGACATCCTACATACCTACTACAAGTCGTATTCACAACAAGTCTCATCCACCACGCCCACCTGCCTCTGACGCCGCCCACCACGTGACCTCCCCGTTCACCCCCACTACCGTCTCCCGCCAGCTGATCCACGCTCTCGCCTCTCCTCTCCACTTCGTTCACAACTCAGCTGTGTAACTATAATAGTATACCTTCATCCACCCATTATTGACTTTCTATAGAGATTATCCTCCGATTTTCTCTATAGATTGTGTGTTATTGTCATAATTCATCTCCACCCCTCACTTCATACTCACTTTCACTGCCTGTCTTTATTACTCATCTCCCATTTCACCTTCTATTTATTGCAGCTTGCATCCCGTCATCTCCATACATTTCCCATTCCATTCTCAAGGTACATTTTCTCATCTTCATACTGTAAATATATATATATATCACTCCTCATCTCTCATCTTACGTTACGTCACCAGACTACATGTCATACTTTCAATATACGGAACTTACTCCACCCACTCTCAGCCAAGAAACAACCAATGCTCACACTCCACCCGCCGAGGACGATTCACTGACTCATCTACGTAGTGGACGCACGTCCCCGCGACCCGGCTTCCAGCCTACCACTATACCCGCCACTTCATTACCCACCTCACAACAAACTTCCCATCCAGATACTATCCATCTAGATACCTCATCATCTACCCCTGTTACTACACAGCCTGCTTCTCCCCTTACTCCTTCCACTATCGCTAACTCTCCTGCCCCACTTCATCTCCCGTCTCCCTTACCCTTACCTACCTCTACCTACTCTCTCTCTCATACTCCCATCACTTCCACGCTTCCAACCATGACCCAAACAACCCCTACTCCTCAGTCTATCTATCTCGATGATGCCAATCGTCCCAAATTTACCGGCGAGGACTCCACTTGGTCTGTTTATGATTTCCTCAGAGAAGCTGAAACCGACATTCACAATCGGCGGATTACAGATGAAAACCTCAAAGTCTCTTATCTTATGGGTCGCTTACACCAAGAAAAATTGGATATCGGATCCCGATCCGTGCTGGACATTTTGATGGCATAACAACCTTTGATGATTTCCATAAGGAACCTATAACACTTTGTTGCCAACATTCCAATGCCGCATCTCTCATTGGGTTCACTAATCTCCTCACCCAGATGGATGAGGATTTGCAAGTCCCCCCCCCAACATGCCAAACTACACGAAGCAGCCGCTGCCATGAAAGCCACTAGAAGCAAGATGCGCCAATTACTTGTAGGCACGAAATGGGTAGAGGAAGTAAATGGAGCTCCTATTGTCTCACTCAACCACTTTGCAGATGTATTTGGTTACCTGAGATTCCTCCATTGGCTTGATCCTAAACAAAGAGAGATAGCCTTGGCGATCGGTTTCAATCCAGGAGATAAAATTATTCAGATCACTAAAACCATCCATGAAAGAACAGGTTCAAACTGCACGCGTCAGGCCACAAACCACCCTTTGGTCTCTCATGTCTGTCACACTACCACTCCCCCAGACCAATACCGACCGCTCCCTTTCCACCACACGAGGCGGGCCTCGTGATCAATCTAGCGTTCGACAGAACAGACAATCCTCGATCCTCTGCTGGGACTGTGGTAAACCCGGACATCGAGCAAACAGTTGTGACCGTAAACACAGATGGCCTCACTCCCAAACTAGACGGCGTACGCCTTCCAATTCGCGTCGTCCTACATGCAAGTATCATATGACTAGTACGACTCACACTACTGAGGAGTGTTGTTACCTCAACCACCACCAGTCGAGGGAAGTGCCGCTCCCGTATCGGACCAATACTCCCAAGAACACCAACTCCCCATCAGCCATGTTGGACCCATAACTTCCTAAGGTCTCATCATTCTAGGACGGAGTAATGACATACCAACGTCGTTCTTCATGGACACCGGATCTATAGTAAACTTGATTTCTGATACCTCTTTAGACATAATTCAACGCCACCGCAAACACGTCAGTTTCCTTGAGCCGCCTGACATTCGCCCATGCGGTGTAGAAGGCTCAGAGTTTAAGGTCAAGGGAAGAGTCACTTTAGAAGTACAACTAGACAGCGCCTTGCTCCCTATCTCAATTGAATTTCATGTTACTAACGAACTGAAATATCCAGCAGATGCCCGTATTGGCTTACCCACCATGGCACAACATTCCATTGCATTATTGCCTGCCTGTAATAATACAGACATTTCTGGGTTCCCAGTCTACAGTATGGAATGTCTCCATCTTGTACTGCCAGTAAATTCAGTCATTCAGTCCCCCCCTGACTCTCGCACACCCTAAGAGTACAGAACAAGCCAAGCCGTCATCATCATCATCACCCGAGAATACAGAGATCATTCCCTCGCTGACTGAGAGCAAGGACATGCATTCTTCAACACCTGATGATACATCCGCTCAGCATTCAGAAAAGGCTCTTCCAGCCTCCTCTAACGACAGCACTACAGCCGACTCAGAAATGTCTCAGTTACCTACCTCACAGAGTCTGACTGATGTTCTCCAACACGCAGAGACGAGGCGTGCAGTAACGAATACGTGCACAATTTTATTACCGCATGAGTTCACCAAAGTCTCTGTTCGTGTTGTAGGTGCAAAAGAAGACTTTTTGTGTGAATGGCTTAACTTATGAGTCAGCCTGGTGCACGATATTAGAGGACAGCCTATGTTATCTACACTTGCTCAATGTCACGAATGGTCCACTAAAACTTAAAAGTGGTGTAAAGATCGGAGACTTCCTAGTATACCCAGCGGCTGTAATGGTGTGCCAGGAATCCTCTATCCATACTGATGATGATAGTCAACCAACAGGTATATGTGCCATTAACTCTACAGGATCTGCTCCGACTCCTTCACCTGACCTGCTCTCAAATCTGACTTGCAAAGATTTTCCACAACATAAATCTCAACTGCTCGACCTTTTGCACGCTTATAGAAATGTGGTAGCCTTACCCAGAGAACAAATGGGCAAGACAGACTTAGTCAAACATCACATAGACCTAGTATCAGGAACTCAGCCGATTTACATACCAGCATATCGGTTACCTCATAGCATGACAGATCAGATGGTACAGAAAATGTTAGTTCAGGACATTATCGAACCCTCTGTCTGTCCATGGAATAGTCCTCTTTTCTTAGTCCCAAAGAAGGACGGCAACTTTAGACCAGTAGTGGACTACCGTAAACTCCGTAACCGTTCCCGACCGTTTCCCGTTACCTGTCCTCACAGATTTGCTAGAATCACTCGGTGAAAATAACGTAGTCTTCTCATCCCTAGACCTCCTCAGTGGTTACTGGCAGGTCGAAATGGAAGAATCCTCTCGCCCAATTACAGCCTTCAGCACCCTTTCCGGACATTTTCAGTTTAAGAGTCTTCCTTTTGGTTTGAGAAATGCTCCTTCAGTATTCATGCGACTTATCCATTCGGTCTTTAGTGGCATGATGGGACACTCTCTTTTTGCTTACCTAGATGACATCATAGTTGTAAGTAAATCAGTCCCTGACCATTTTGCCAAACTACAAGTACTGGAACACCTACAGCTAGCAGGCCTGAAAATCAACCTCAGTAAATGTGACTTCCTGAGAAAGAAAATCAACTTTCTAAGACATGTCATCGACGCACAAGGCATTCATACTAAAGACGACAAAACTATGGCGATCATCAATTTCCCAGAACCTACCACTACCGATGCTGTCAGAAGTTTCCTAGGCCTAAGTGGTTACTATCGCAGATTCATTAAAGACTATGCAAAGATCGCTGCTCCTCTAACCCACTTACTAAGGAAGAATGTATCCTCTGTGTGGACTAACGATCAGTCCCAGGCTTTCCAAGCACTAAAGACAGCTCTCGTCAATGCCCCAGTTTTAGCATTCCCTGATTATACCAAACCCTTTCTTCTATGCACAGACGCCTCAGGCGCAGGACTTTGTGCAGTTTAATGCAACTAGATCAAGCATCCAGGAAGCATGTAATAGCGTATGCTAATCGCGCACTTACCACCGCTGAACGTAATTACAGTGTCACCGATTTAGAAGCTTTGGCAGTAGTCTGGTCCTTGAAACATTTCAGAGATATAGTATATAGTTATCCAGTGCATATCCAGACAGACCACCTTCCTCTATGTGATTTGTTTAAGAGACGCAACCTCACCGGTAGGTTAGCTAGGTGGTCCATCACCATCCCGGACTTCAATCCCACTTTTCAGTGTGTCCCAGGAAAATCGAATGTAGTCGCCCACCCCCTCTCACGTCATGTAGCCGCACCTGTCATGTCCCTGCAGCCCAAGGTCACTGACAGCACAACCTTAACATCAGAGAATGTTTAAAACTCTCAGCGCAAAAGATTCCATGTGGTCCCAAGTAGTTTATTTCCTCAAATTAGAAGATGCCTGGACCTTACCTACTCTACCAGTACCACTACATGAGTTCATACTAAAAGATGGTCTCTTGTACAGAACAACATTCCTTACAGGGAAGGATTTGCCCAGCAGAGAAGTACACCAACTCGTTGTCCCTACTGACCTGATATCTGCGGTCCTTTACATCGTTCATGATACACCTCACACATCCCATCCAGGTAAAGACCGATGCTTGCGCCAAGCACGTCTCGAGTACTATTGGCCAACCATGCGTCGCGATATCAATGCGCACTGTGACTCTTGCATCTCGTGCCACCGCCATAAAGGTTCCACCGGCTTACCTGCACCACTCTTACAATATCCAATCCCGTCACGACCATGGGAAACAGTGTCCATCGATCTTTTAAAACTCCCTCTTACAGAACACGCGTAGAGTATTTGTTTGTAACAGTCGACCACTACTCACGTTACTGTGTCCTCGTACCCTTCTCAGATAAGACCACAAAGAGTGTTGCACGTGCTTTCGTAGATCACGTAATTTCCCCGTTCAGTACACCACATACCATCCTCACTGATAACGGTACTGAGTTCAACAATAGCCTCCTGGAGGAGATCTGTCACCGTTTTAAAATTAATAAATGCAATGTCGTGCCTAACCATCCAGCTTCCAATGGCCTTGTAGAGCACCACAATAGAAAAATCTTAGAGTGCCTCAGACACCTAGACTCCCATAGTTCGTCATGGGATGACTGGATTCCCCAAGTGGCATCCTCAATCAATAGCTCCATCAACGCCTCCATTGGCGAATCTCCCTTCTTTGTCTTCTTTGGTTTTGACAAACACCTACCATACACCCTGTTATCCTCAAAGCCAGACCCCATCTATAACATGGATGATTATGTCAAAGTAAAATTGGCCAACTTCCAAACAATCCATCAGTATGTAACATCCAATCTTGCTTCATCTAAGGAGGACATGAAACAACGCCGACATAAATCTGCCTCTCCTATCACTCTCAACGTTGGTGATCTAGTCTTTGCTCATTCCCATACACGCACCTCTAAACTGGATGACAAATTTACCGGCCCCCATCGTGTACTGAATAAACAAGCAAACAAGTTCTACATCCAAGACCTCTTCACTGCAGACACTAAGTGGGTCCATGCTGACGATCTAAAACATGCTCCACGGGGCCTAGTGTTAGAAGAATCACTTGCACAACCTACTGCTCTCCCTCCTACTCCCCAAATCCCTCACTCTACCCCATCTCCACCTATCCATCAGTCTCCTTCATCTCCACAGACACCTACTCATTCATCAACCAATCAATATCGATCCAAACTGCGTTCTGCCCATCAACCTCTCCAGGAACTCTCCCATTAATTCTAACCCAATCTTCTAGGTATGATGTTAGCAGTCTACCTGCTGGCAGTGCTGACCCTCCTAGGGTCCGGGTGCGGTGAGGACGATGGTGGAGTACGTCCTGGGGCCTTGGTTGGCTTGGGAGGCAAGGTAATGCTCATCGTAGATGTAGTCTCCCTGCGCTACGATCTTGCGCCCCTGGCCGACGTAGCCATCATCCTGCCTGCCTACGCGCACCAGCTTCACATAATCAAGACCCACCTCACAGCCGTCATGGGGAAACACAACCCATATCAGTATTTATATCATCTTTTCCTCCCACTCTCCTGGCAGTTGCAATACATTTCTCGTAAATTCACTGAGCTCAATAACACATTCTCCATTCAGCCACTCGTAGGTCGTTCTCATGTGAAACGAGGTCTCTGTGACCTCAGAGGTGAGATTTTAAGCGGATTGTTTGGCGTCGCTACAGCCCGTTACCTTTCCGGCTTCAAATCTTACCTAGCTCATTTAGCTTCAGCCCTAGAATCTCAACGCTGAGTCATCAAGGTCCAACACATTATGTTACAGAAGATTACAGCCCACCTAAATGAAGTAACTTACACTCTGAACAACTTCACTGACATCTTAAAACAACACCTCTCGAATCTCAACATTATTTCTCAGTTCTTTTATCTCAAACTCAACATGGATAATCTCCAACTAGCCATTGACTCTCTATTCTCTTAGGTCACTACCTTGGTTCGTATCC
The DNA here is from genome assembly GCA_018397915.1 of Birgus latro. Lineage (NCBI taxonomy): Eukaryota > Metazoa > Arthropoda > Malacostraca > Decapoda > Coenobitidae > Birgus > Birgus latro. The sequence continues at coordinate 21,893 of JAGKTI010013222.1, forward strand.
TAGTCGATGCTATTAATGGACGTGTCACTACAGACTTAGTACCTATTTCTGCTCTCCGCTCTGTTTTAGAATGGGCTTACTCTACTTTCGGTTTATCCCCAGTACTCCCCTACTCCTCTCTCGAATATTGCTATCGAGTTCTCGAGGCCACTCTTCTCACCACATACTGTACGTCGTCGTCCATATCCCTCTACGTTCTGCCATCACCTTCAACCTTTTCCACATCATTCCCTTCCCCTTCCGATACAACAACTCCTTATTGCAAGTCTCTGTTCCTTCAGAATATTTCCTCCTCTCACATGACCATCTTTCAGTTACCTTCCTTTCTTCCACAGACCTCCAGAAATGTTCCTCCCTCACCCCCACCTCTCATCTCTGTGCTGCCCACCTTTTCGCTATCTTCCCTAGCAGCGCTACACCCTGTGAGTCTGCTTTAGTTCGTAACCATTCCATATACTCGGCCTGTTCCTTTGTTCCAGCTCCTGTACTCCCAGTTCACAATGCTCACCTCAACCACGTCCAGTACTTCTTTACTGTTCCCATCTCTGTCACCACAATGTGTCCTGGTACTTCGGTCTGCTCCGTCCCTGCTAGTGGTCTCTACAAAGCACCGGACTATTGTACCGTCAAATCAGAGTCAGTCATCACTTACGCCACTCTCTTTCACCAATCAGTCCGTAAATACTCCTATGACATCTTCCAACCAATCGACATGCCTTCCAACCTGCCATCTACTAACATTACCGTTATTTCTCTCAACATGCGTATGCTAACATTCCTCAACGACAGTGACTTCATTATGGGTCAATTTTCTCTGGCCTTCAGCCGTTCATGGGTACATTCAACCGTTGTGTTTCCCCCTGTGGTCATCTCTGTCATAGGTTTTCTCCTCGTCTTCTGTGTAGTGCACTGTTGTGTCCGGAAAATGGAAAACAGACTACAGGAAATCAGAATCGCTACTGGCATAGTACGCCCCTACCCAAGACATTGAAACTACCCGTCCTTAGTGCCTTCGCATTCAGTACTACCAATGCCACCTGATAAATTGCATAAACTGTAGACAGAAAAAGTACCACCAGCAAATGTTGGCATATCTCTGATACAGTAATGTGTGACATATAGAAACTAACATAGAAAAAAAAATGGAAAGACATGTGTACCCTATTTCACAAGAGTTATCTACAGTACTTATATAGATATAAGCACATGTGTGAATGTATACTCTATTTACTCCTTGTATCATATATCAACATGACTCCTTGTGTATCTTATATCAACATATATTCCCTTGTAACAGTGTATATCCCTAGTTTACATCCCCTTGACATGGCCATGTCCTCACTCCGACCCCTGTATCACACTTACTCCCTACCATCCCGTGTATCATAATCCCTCCCTCCCTCAACTGCATCATACTTGCCCCTTGTACAAATCTTCCGCTTACTTTAGTCATATGACCCACCCCATATAACTCCTCTCTAGTGTCAGGAGA
>JAGKTI010013223.1:0-14935 GCA_018397915.1 Birgus latro
GAGAGAGGTATATGTGAGCAGGAGAAGGGAGGTGAAGAGAGTGGTGAAGGAGAGTAAGAAGAGAGTGGATGAAGAGTTTGGGAGGAATCTGAGTGTGAAATGGTGGGAGAGTAAGAAATGGTTTTGGATGGAGGTAAAGAAAGTAAGACAGTGTGAAAGGGGAAATAGTAGGGGAGTTAAAGATAGGAATAGTAGATTGTCGGTGAAGAGAGAGAAAATGAGGAGATGGATGGAGCATTTTGAGGATTTGTTGAATGTAGAGAGTGAGAGCAGTTCAAGTATAAGTGGTTGGGGAATGGCTGGGAGAAGAAGAAATGAGAGCAGAGAGGAAGAGATCATTAGGGCAGAAGTAGTTGAAACAGTGAAGAAGATCAAGATGGGAAAGGCCCCAGGAATTGATGGAGTGTGTGGTGAATTGCTGAAGTATGGGGGTGAGATTGTTGTGGAGTGGATATGGAAGTTTTATAGATTGGCCTGGGAAGAGGGAAGAGTTCTAGAGGATTGGAAATCAGGTATAATTATTCCTTTACACAAAGGAAAAGGGGAGAGAGAAGTACAGTAGGATCTCGCTAATAATGTCTAATTGGTGCCAGAAAAATGCCATTATTAGCGAAAACAATATTTTCCTGATATTAAAATATATGTATAAAGGGCTTATTGGTGCTGCCACCCCAGGACTTTTACCCATTTGTCCCATTTAAAGCCTTCCTATCACTACTTTTTTTAGCTGAAATAATAAGATTAGTTATTAAATCATCAAGAGTTATATAAAACTCACCTTAAAGGAGTTAATGAGGTGTTTGGTGTGATGCTTAAAGATAGGTTATTATAAATATGTCTACCGTTAGACACCCAATACGTGTGTTTACATACGATGCTCGCCAACCTGACACATCAGTGCATTCTAACCTAACCTAACCAACTAGTTTTGCCCCCTAATACTCCCCATAAAAATTTTAACCACCAAGGATTGCCACAAAGCCTCTTGAAAGTCCTCATCATCAATCATGCAAAAACTTCTAACCTGATCAACATGTGAACAATGGCCTCCAAGCATNACATGAGAGTTGTACTCCATACATTGGCGAATAAAACCCGTGTACAAGGAAGGACCCTCTCTCTCTCTCTCTTTCTTGGAAACATAGGAGCCTGGGGCTGGTCTACTCATTCCAGACATGGCAAGAATGACCAGTTGCTCTTTCCTGAATAGCATTGTGTGAGCAATGATCCTTTGTCTTTAAACCTTTTATGGGTCACAGATGGTTGAAAAATGTTATTTGTACAGCTACCAATTACAGTAGGATCTCACTAATAACGTCTAGTTGGTGCCAGAAAAACGCCATTACTGTATTAGCGAAAACGTTATTTGCGTGACATTAAAATTCATGTATAAAGGGCTTATTGGTTCTGCCACCCCAGGACTTTTACCCATTTATGCCATCTGAAAGCCTTCCAGTCACTACTTTTTTTAGCTGAAATGATAAGATTAGTTATTAAATCATCATGAGTAATATAAAACTTACCTTAAAGGAGTTAATGAGGTGTTTGGTGTGATGATTAAAGATAGATTATTATGAATATGTCTACCTAAGACACCCAAGACGTGTGTTTACATACGATACTCGCCAACCTGACACATCAGTGTAGTCTAACCTAACCTAACCGACTAGTTTCGCCCCCTAATCCTCCCCATAAATAATTTAACCACCAGAGATTGCCACAAAGCCTCTTGAAAGTCCTCATCATCAATCATGCAAAAACTTCTAACCTGGCCAACACGTGAATAATGGCCTCCAAGGATCATGAATATTTCGCCGAGAATCATTTTCGGCCCACTCATTAAAACAAAAACAAAAAAAAAGTGAAACTGTCTTTGAGAGTCATTAGTCATCAACAATAAAGGAAAAAAGGAAAGTTATACAGTACTGAAGTTGTCAGCATGGACTGATTGCGTACTTCTCACTTCTCAGATACGCACAAATGCAGTAAGCATGAACAATAAACAAGTCAGCCAAGCAGTATAATTTGTATGACAGTATACAGTAATTCACAAGAACTGAACTCACATCATTATCTTACCTATTTACGTCAACACGTAGTGTCTTCACATACTGTACCATAAGAGCCGAATTTTCTCTACTGAAGACCGTCAGTTCATAACAAAATTTGGGCACAAAGACTTTTTTTTTTTTTTCCAACATTCGTTGCACAATTGGCGAAAACACGAATTTTACTACTCCTTCATCATTAACTTTTTCCCCCCCAAAAAAACTATCCACATTGTAAACACACCCTACTCATTGTACAGGATCTATCTGATCGTTTGCACACCTTACGCCACTTCATCCTACAACTTTAAATTTTCCTTTGGAATAAATGCTTTTCTTGTGTTCATCACACTTTCAGGGTGCTAAGTGCTTAGGCATACTATACAGTACTGAAGCTGTCAGCATGGACTGATTGCGTACTTCTCATTTCTCAGATACGCACAAATGCAGTAATCATGAATAATAAACAAGTCAGCCAAGCAGTATAATTCATATGACAGTATACAGTAATTCACAAGTACTGAACTCACATCATTATCTTACCTAACTATTTACGTCAACACGTAGTGTCTTCACATACCATAAGAGCCAAATTTTCTTTACTAAAGACTGTCAGTTCATAACAAAACTTGGGCACAGAGCCTTTTTTTTTTTTTTTTCCACACTCATTGCACCACAGGTGAAAACATGAATTTTACTTCTCCCTCATCATTAACTTTTTTTTCCCCCCAACAAAGAAACTATCCACATCGTAAACACACCCGACTCATTGTATCTATCTGATTGTTTGCACACCGTATGCCACTTCATCCAACAATTTTAAATTTTCCTTTGGAATATTCTTGTGTTCATAGCACTTCCAGGGTGCTAAGTGCTTAGGCATAACTAAGGTTAGTTTGGAACCACATGCTCAGAGTTCTGAGAGGGAATGAGGAGCAAGGAAATAAGCAATCAAACACTTCTCATCACAGCGACGATCCACGGAACACTGAGGCAGGCTGTGGGCTGGCTACCCAAGATGCGCCCAGACATTTCCCACAAAATAACCGTTAATTGAGTGAATCCAAATGTTATTATGGAAACTTGGTATCTATTCTAACTTACCGTTATTGATGAAAACGTTATTGTTGAAATCGTTATTGATGAGATCCTACTGTACAGTCTTTTCATTGGATTGTTGTGACTTAAATTACTGAGTATAATTTGATTAGTAACCAATACAAGTACTGTACCTGTCGTGCTTATGACAGCTTTAGTATTTTATTCCTTCAAATGCCATGTTATTCTGTTCAGTGGAGTGTTAATCACAAAACCCTGATAGTGTTAATTCTCTCACCCTAAATGCATGATGTGGACAGCTCTTGTATTTTATTCCAGCTTAGATAGATTTTACTCAGCTTTCACAAGCACTGATAAGGAGCCTACACATGGTGGCGCTGTGTACCCTGGGTGGAGCGATGCAGCTGCAGCATCCACCTGGCAGTCAAACCATCTCAAATTTCCCAGCAGCTTACCGTGAGAAAGGACTCTGGTCTGACCCTGGTGAGACGCTGTCCACCACAAGGGCTGCTGGTTCCCTACACAGTGTATGTCCTGTTCACCATGTCCTGGTTTTATGATGAGGATTCATCATTTACTGAGTCAGCTGTAATCTGGGTTCGATGGAGATATGATTTTGGCCAAGGGTTCCCTGCCCAGTAGTCTAAAAAGAAGATTCTAGTTCATGTAAACTAGTAGTTATTTCACATCACTGCACTTCACTTGCTGCTCACCACCAAAAGTAAGTTTTAAAATTAGTTTCCAGTTCACTTTTAACTGGTTATTTCACTTCAAAGCTCTTTCCTTGGTGCTTAAACCCCAACGTCACACCCTTGTTCCATCACTGACCATAATACATCCAGCAGTGACTGAGCTCAAAGGTCATCTTGGGAGAAAAAAAAAATCACAGTATTCTTGTGTGTTGTCAATCATATAAGCAAAAACAGTGATCCTACACTGACCAGTGAGGCTTTGTATGGGATCGTACTGATCAGGTGAGCAAGAATATAATCTTATATAGAAAAAAAAGTTGTAACTTTTTAGCATTCATTGGGGAACACATCCCTTGACATAAAATTAGGAGTATATAGCTGGACAAGTTTTCTGCTTGGTTGACATTCTTAGCCAGATTTTTATCAGCTTTTTCTGTGGAGCTGTGGTATTTTTAGTTTTGAAACTACAGTATTATTGGAAATCTCGTGAATTTTACTCTTTCGACATGTTCTTAAGTCAGACTTGGCATGGACAAGGTTTTCAGTAACAAGGCGGAGAATAGTGTATGCCTTAACTATATGTTGTTTTTTTATGCTCTGTTTTACTATTAAGTTAATTGAAATTTCTGAAAATTGCCCATTTAAGTTTCACTGCTTCTAACCTAATATGACAGATTCTGTTTACAGCACCAGTTGTTTGCAATAAGTTTCTTTTTTTTAGAGCTTTTCCCTCACTTAGTATGAAGACTACCTTTTCCACTAAAAGGGACATCCAATCAAAAACATATTTTACCATAGTGTTGGTCCTGGTGCTTGGGGATCATGGGGGTTAAAACACCTTCCCTGGATGGTGTGGGTTTGTAACTTACGTAACACTCTCTGGGATGATTATCTTGTTTAGAGTAACCCTAAATGTCTGAACTGACTAGCCTAGCCTTGGGTCTCTTCACTCCTGATGTGGCAAAAAAAAGGATTGGATGGTGGGTTGATGAGTGGTATTTGTACATGGAGAATGACCAAGAAGGAGGTGCTAGGTGTACATGAAGGTAGGAAGCATGGAGTGATGGGAGGGAGTACTGATATGTGATGATACAGGTATAATGCTTTGAAGGCATTTTAATCCTGTATACCTGGGATGAATTCTGGAGTTTGGTGTGTAGCTGTAGATGACCCTCCATCCAGTAGATGATCCTCCATCCATTAATCCATCGTTCAGTCTTTTGTTGCCCCATCAAGAGCATAGGAGCTTGGGTCTTAGCTATCCATTCCAGACATACATAAAGGTGAGTGAACACTCCAGTCACCATCTACTGAGCAGCACTGTGTAAGTAACAAACCCCAACTACCCCACAGACTTAAACCCTTGTGAACCGTGTGTCCTGTTGAATTGCCATAACTCCAGTGTACATAGGAAATAGTTGCAAGAAAACATTTGGCTTGTCATTGAGATTAACTTGAGGGTAACATTACATGTATGAAGTAAGTGGTTGGTAGGCACCCCCCCAAATACCCTCACAGCTGGGTTGGTGATTTTTTTTATTTATTTTTTTTTTAATTAAAAGAAAATAAAAAATCAATTATGTTTTTTTGTTTTTATTTGATGTATTTGATTTTTATGATTTATTTAATTGTTCTGTTTACCACATCGCAAATATTTCAAAAGCGGTTATACTGATAACTGTTAACTTCATGTCCTGTCTATCCACTGATGGTTCAGGCTGAAAGCCACTTCCCAGAATCCAGATACATACCTGTTCAAGTCCTGTCTGTACACTACTGGTTAAGGCTGAGTTGCCAGTGGTAATCAAGACAGCATATTCCAAAGCTGATTATATTACCACACAGACAAATCTTAAGCTGATATAATTATGGCCTTAAGTGACCAAGCATAGCCTACCTAGTCTTATGGCTTTGGTTTTGATTTATGGCTCATTATTTCAGATGTACAAATAATTCAATACTTGGTTATACAAATGTAAAAATATTTTGTGTCATACAATGTATCAAAATCTAATGGCACCATTCTCCAAAATCAGCTAACTTAATGCTTTAGTATCTGAATAAATGAATGCCAACACAAAGTTATACACAACTCTTATGAACCTTCAGATTTTATTTTTGTTAACTTTTAGATCCATCCATCCATCATCCAATCCTACATTGTCCCATGAGGAGCGTAGGAGCCCGGGGCTAGGCAAGTTGGTCCTGACATTTAAGATGAGAGTGACCAGCCTCACTCATCCCTGAGTGGCACATTACATGGGCAATAACCCCAACCACTCCTTGGATATAAACCTTCACCGGCTCAATCCAATTGGAGCGCCGCAATGACCCACTAAACTACCAGCCGCCATAATTTGGTGATATGGTTACCACCCAGCATAGTAAAAGGTTTCCTGGTGTTCAGGAAACTATTCAGCTTGTCACTCAGTGTAGAGTCACCCATAGGCAGAAGGAACAAGAAAGAATGAAGGAAAGAAGGACAAAAGAGGAGTGTAAAGTAACCCGTAGGCAGAAAGACAAGGAACGAATGAAGTAAAGACAGAAGAGGATGGAAGGAAAGGAGGGAGGAGAGGAAAGGGCTGACACCCGAGAGCAGCACTACATCGAATGAGATAAAAAGAAAAAAAAAGAAAAAAATCATGATTTTTTTTTTTAGCCTAAAAATCATTATTTAATCACATGATTAAATCAATTTGATTTAATCAATGCCAACCCTGCCTCACAGTATATAGTATTTGCATATTTAGGTCTTGAGGTGCAATCATAATTTCAGGTGCTTGACTGATGTATGAGTGAGTGGATTGCCCATTCCCTTTGGCATGATGTTGATAGGTATCCTACTTTCGTGTTTACTTCTCCCTTATTTTGAGGATCCTAACTCACACTTGATTCATAGCTGGTTTGAAATGTTATGATGATGATGATGATGAGTGTGCTCTGCCACAGGCCATGTGCGGCGTCACACTGGTGATCGACCATACTCGTGTCCTCACTGCCTCAAAACCTTCACCACCGCCAAGGCTCTCACACGACACACTGCCACACACCAGGGTGCCAGGACTCATAAGGTACAGTTAGGGACTTCTGATTATGACTTCCATCTGCTTGCTAATATTCCTAAGCTGAAAGAGGCTTGGTATGTTTAACTGCCTATCTGTACAGTCACAGACAAAAGTTTGGCTAATGTTTTGCTTCATTTGGTTCTTACTTTCCATTTGTGATTAACATTCCCCAGCTGGGAGAAGTTTGGTATGTTTCTTTGACAGTGGATATTCTCTTTGATATGATGCGTCAGGGAAGAAAGTGAAGGACATGGCCTAAGTATGAAGCAGAAACAGTGGAATAGGTGAACACTGTTTCACATAGTGTCGGTTTTCTTTCTCTTACTATGGCATTCTTTGTTACCCCATTCAGCCCAGGGGTGTCTTTTGTATATTATTCTTGCAATTTCCGGACAGTTCAGCCTAACAGAGACAATACAAAATAGTGAGGTCATATATATATACCTCATTTACCTCTTCACTGAAAAACGCCTCCCCAAAGCGAAGCAAAGTATTCTGGAACAAGAATGAAATACTAAACCACATCACCAAATTCAAGGGATTAATTAGTCTTGCCCTTTTGACCCCTTTAATCGAGGTTGCATCTGTTTTGTTCTTGTTGCTGCCAGATAGTTATGTTCAGCTTGAGACAGCCTCTTCTTTTAAAGGGATTCTTAAGACTGTTATTAACCCCAATTTGCAAGAATAAAATGTAAAAAATGTTTCCTGTCTGAATGGGATAATTGGACTGTCTTATTCAAAATATGTTAAGTTTCTGCTCATTTTTCCATGGTTCTCTTTATAGGTTTGGTTTAATTGTATTCTGTTCTTTAGCAGCAGTCTTTCTCTGAACTAGGCATTGGTTCACTTCTTCAGGTTTCAAGAAGGAAAAAATGTGTTCAGTGTTTGGATCTGCTGCACCACCAGCTGTCTTGAAGCAAAGTCATGCTTTTCTTTTTTATTTTTCACATACCTGTAGTTGTCCTTGTATTGAGTAAACTCTACACACTTTATACTAGTGAACAGTTTGCTTGCTTGTTATGTGAGTTTCCTTAGCGCAGGTCACTCACTTTGAAATGTGGTGGTTGTCTGGTCAGTAAAATTATTATAACACGAGAACCTTACATAATGCAAAATGTGGGCCCCAAGCAGCCCAATTCTTGCATTTTCAGTCATTACATGACCTTGTTAGTTTAGCACATGGCACACAACATTATGAGATGATTGGCCGAGTGGCAACATTTGACCACAGCGAGGTGCATGGGCCAGATTTCGGCAGGGAGATGCCCATAATTGATTTTTCCACATCAACAACATTAGTAGAAATTCTGACCTTACATGAACATAAGTCCAGAAATTAGTTTTTGAAAAGCTGATCAAGCAATAGCCATCAGCTTGTTAGCTCACAGTGCTTATACATTTCCTCATTTAATTCTTGATAGGGGAGCATACTTAGCCAGAGAGGCAGGAAAGGATTGACCTTGCTGGAGAGTCTCTTCAGTGTGTGGAGGAGTTTTGTTATTTAAGGAATCATAATGTGCTGGAGGTGGGCTACTCCTGATACTGAGAGGGTTTGCCCTCTGTGCTAAAGGGTCCTTGTATGTACCTAATTGTATTTACCTAATTGTGATATATAGGAAATGAGCTACACTCATGGAGTCCCATCTCTGTTTCTCAGTAAGTCAGATTTTGCTTTAAACTCATTCAAGTTTTTAGACTGGATGATCTCTTTGTCCAGGCTATTCCACAGGTCTGTGCATCTTTAAGGAAAACTATATTTCTTGATATCCTTCAATCAGCTTGGCTTCTTCAGTTTCATTCTGTGTCCTCTTCTTACTCTCTCATCCCACACAAACAGATCTTCTCTGTCAATTTTATCTACTCCCATCATGGCCCTGAACACTGCAGTCATGTCGCCCCTCTCTCTCCTTTCCTCTAAGGAAGGCAATTCCAACCTTTCCAGCCTCTCTCTGTACGACAGATCTGCCAGACTGGGGACCATCTTGGTTGCTGTTCTTTGTATTCTTTCAATCTTGTTTATATCTTTCTTTTTGTGTGGGGACCACACTACTGCTGCGTATTCTAAACTGGGGCGGGTCATGGCCACTGTCAGTTTTTTCATCATCTCCTCATCCATGTAATGAAATGCCACTCTTATATTGGTAAAGAGTTTATAAGTCTCTCTAACTATCTTGTTAATGTGTTTTTCAGGTGACAAACTATCCTGGACCAGCTTTTTCTTCTCTCGCTTTTATAATTGGTTCATTACCTATCAAATAATTCTGTGATGGCCTCTTGGTACTTTTACCCATTTCCAATACTGTATTTTACACTTTTTTTTGCATTGAATTTCATTTCCCACATCTGGCTCCAATTATGTATCCTATCCAGATCCCTCTGCAGCATTTTACAGTCCTCCTCAACCTCTGCCTTCCTCATGATCTTTGCATCATCAGCAAACAGACTTGTATAACTGTTCACTCCATCTACCATATCATTTATGTAAATCAGGAACATTACTGGCGCCAACACCGAGCCCTGTGGGACACCACTTGTTACTTCTCTCCACCCAGACATCCTGTCCTTTATTACTGTCATCATTTGTCTGTCTCTCAACAAGTCTCTCATCCATTCCAGGAGGTTTCCCTTCAGTCCTCCTGTATACTCTAATTTCCACATTAGTCTCTTATGGGGTACCTTGTCGAAGGCCTTCTCCAAATCTAAATACACACAATCCACCCAACCATCTCTCTCCTGTAGCACATCAGTCACTCTTGAGTAATAGCTCAAAAAGTTGGAAACACATAACCTTCTACTTCTGAATCCAAACTGACTTTCAGTCAAAATATTCATCTCTTCCAGATATTTTATCCATCTATCTTTCAGGATTCTCTTGCACAGTTTTGTGACCATGCTGCTTAGGGACACTGGTCTATAATTCAGGGGTTCTTCCTTGTTTCCTCCCTTATAAATTGGTACCACATTTGCCCTTTTCCATTCCCGAGGCACTTTCCCCTCTTCCAGAGAACACACAATTAAACTGTGAATCTTATCCACCAGTTGTTCTCTGCATTGCTTCAGTACCAAGTTAGAGATTTCATCTGGTCCTGAGGCTTTCCTTACATCTTGAGGGATTCCTGGATGATGAATATTCACTAAGAAAATTTATCGTTAGAATTGAACATGAACGTCAACTGTTGGAAGTGAGTCAGACCTCTCGTGTCAATGCGGTGCCTTCCGAGAGTGATGCTAAGGAAAGGAAGGTAGAAAACCGGCTGTCGCCATCCACCTTGACGAGCCAGAGTGACTGCTTGAGTCCAGATGGACCGAGAGACGAATTGAAAGAATTAAAGTGCCAGATCCACGAGCTCAATTCTAACCTAGCACAAGTGAGTAATGGACAGCCTAGTATCCCCAAAACATCTAGTGATAAATACTGCTCTCACTGTCTTACATCATCACATAACCTCCGAGATTGTTGGCGGAAACCCCCTCCTGGGCATTGTTTTGATTGTCACAGACCCGGACGTCAGCATGGAGAACGCGGGTGCCCTGGACATAATTGCAAATCTCCTGCCCGAAATAACTCATCAAAAGCATCTCATGAACCGTCTCAAAAATTATGACTAGCCGGCGGCCAAACATCCCCCACCATCAATGTAGTAATAATTGGAAAAATAATAGAAGCTATCGTGGACACCGGGAGTAGCTACACTTTAATTAAGGAGTCCGCAGTCAAATGGATTGGGGGAGAAATAAACACATGTCGAAACCCACCTCGCTTACAAGGAGTCACAGGCGCATCTCTGAGAGTATTAGGAATGCTGCGAGCTGAAATAGCGGTTGGAGACGAGAAGATGCATAAACAATGATTCCCGGTAGTGCCAAACTCTTATATCAGTACTGACATGCTCCTGGGATATGACGTGTTGGGCCAAGCTTTGCTCATGTGGGATGGAGCAAAGAGAGTTATGATCTGGGGAGGTGCCCCTTATGTGATTAATCATATCTGCTGCCAGAGAAACAAAGTGGGGAGAGTGAGAGTTGATCCAGTAGAACTTTCCAACCCAGCACAACTCTTCTCAAAGATTAACCTTCTTACCACCGTGAAGGTAGACCCCTATCAGTGTAGATTCATGCCCGTACCTGTAAGGGAAGACCCAGCTACTAATCTCATTGTTTACCCCCAACCCAGGGTTAGTCATAACAGTCATCCTTATTTGGTCCAAGTCAATTCGGCAAATACCATCTACTTCCCACTCATTAATGCAACCAAAAAGGTTTCGTAAGGGCACAATTGTCGGATCATACGAGAGAGTTGCTAATCCAATCCTTGACAAAATTAGTGTTACTAAGATTCACAACGATCTACTCCCCGAGAATGATCAAGTCAAACAAAACGGAACATGCGTTCAGAAACTGAAACCCCTGATCGGAGAACAAAATTGGCAACACCTCACTAATGACCAGCGAGAAGATTTAACCCAGTTGATCCTTGAGTATGACCCTCTCTGTATTTTCGATAATGGTGAGTTAGGACTCATCAGTGGTCTTCCTGCTCATATTAATGTCGCAGACCCCCAACCCAGTCATGGGCCCATGTATCGCTACCCTCTACAAGCGAAGCAGATTATCACAGAGATGTTAAAGGACATGGAGGACAGAGAAATTATCAAAAGATCTGCTGCAGCCTGGTTGTCGCCTATCATCCTCGTAAATAAACCTGAACCTGATGGTAGTAAAAGAATGTGCCTCGATTATCACCATGTAAATCAGCACCTCGCAGTGGACATCTACCCACTCCCATGGTTAGACGAGTTAGTAGAACATGCAGCCGGACGTCGGTATTATGTCACACTGGACGTGCAAGAGGTGTATTTCCAAATTTTGTTAGATGAGGAGAGTTGTGACCTCACTACCTTCAGTGACGGGGTCGCGCTATACCAACTTAGACGCCTTCCTTTCGGTCTTAACTGTTCTCCTGCAATTTTCTCATGACAGATGGTCTCATTATTAGCGCCTCTTCTACAGAAAGGTTGGGTCAAGAATTATTTAGATGATTTAATCTTATGGGCACCCAGTTTCCCAACCTTATTGGAGCGGTTGAAACAACTTTTCGAGTTGCTGGCTGTCATCGGAGTGAAATTAAATCTCAGTAAATGCAAATTTGGGTGTAAAGAATTGACCTTTCTGGGTCACCAGATTCCGTTCGAGGGAAGTAAGCCGGATCCGAAGAATATTAAGGTGATTACAAAGATGAAGTCACCCACCACTGTGAAGGAAGTGAGGCAGTTCCTCGGTATGTGTGGGTTTTACAGAAAACATGTACCATCGTTTGCATGGATTGCTACACCTCTTACCAATTTGACTAAATCTCGAACGACATTTCACTGGACGGACGAATGTCAGAGGTCTTTCGAACATCTCAAGTCTTGCTTTACGAATGCCCCTGTTTTGGTTAGAGCTCGGGTAGAGCAGCCGTTTGTCCTCACTACGGATGCCAGTAACACTCATGTTGGAGGAGTCCTTAGTCAAATCCAAACCGACTACCAAAACCAGAATCACCCCAGCTGGCCACAGACACACTTACACTAATTATAAGAGAGCCAACTGGGAGGCCTTCACAACTGAAACAGAACAACACTTTGAAACATTAAACAGTACATCCATCACAAACATCAACACCGCTGTGCACACTTTCAATACAATTATACAAAATGCAGACAAAAGACACATCCCCAGAGGCAACAGAAAAAGACACAACCCCAATTTCACACCAGAAATTCAAGGCCTCATCAGACAGCGGGACACACTACGACACTCCCAAACACCACATATGCATGACACCATACAACAAATACAAGAACTCATCACTCAAATAGACAATAAAATATCAGAACAGCAAACACTAAATTGGAATAATTATCTCCAAACACTTGATCACAAAACAGACACCAGCACACTCTACAAAACACTAAACAGTATCACACTGTCCAACAGCAGCACTACACAATCACACGCTGCCATCACAACAACAGACACCATACCTTGAAACAAACAACAAGCAAACACTCTCATCAATCACTTTTTACATGTCAGCCATCTAAACCCTCATCGTGACGATCGACGTATCATCCGACGTAAGAGACAGTTCCCCACAGACCCAGACTTCGCACCTTTCACTTACAACCAGATGAAGCACATCATCAGCAACCTCAAGCACTCATCTGCTTGTGGACCAGACAACATAAGCATGATACACCTTAAACACATTGGACCACAAGGCATACAAGCACTCACCAACATATCAAACTACAGCTACTCACACAACATAATACCCAACATCTGGAAGCATGGCATTATCATCACTCTCCCCAAACCCAACAAAGACCCCACATTACCTTCCTCACACCACCCCATCACACTCCTCTGCACCCCCTCCAAAGTCACTGAAGGACTGGTACTACAACTAGTTACACCTCACACCCCCCTAGCCCCATCACAACATTGTTTTAGGCCACTACACTCCACAAACACTCTTCTTACAGACCTCACACAGGGAGTTTTTGATGACATGAATTCAGCTAGGCCACCACATACAACACTCCTTGTCACACTAGACATTAGTAAAGCTTTTGATTCCATCCCCCGCCACAACCTCACAAACAAAATATTCAACACAAACATGCACAGTAACACAAAAAGATGGCTAGCAAACTACTTAGCAGGGAGATATGCTCATGTAACTTTTGCTGGTCAGTCCTCGAACATCAGAAACTTCTCAAATGGTGTCCCCCAAGGATCTGTCTTGTCTCCTACACTCTTCAACCTATACATGCATGACACCCACACCCTACACACAACAAATACACATAGCTTCCAATGCAGATGACATAACACTTACATGCACACACCAAAATGCAAACGCAGCCACACAAATCCTCCAACCTTACCTCAGCACATTACATGAATGGTTCACCACAAACAGGCTCAAAATAGCCCCAGCCAAATCTATAGTAACCCTTCTCACAAACTGGACTGCAGAACATTGTCACATTCCACACCTCACCATAGACAACACTCCCCTACCACACACACACACACACACACACACACACACAAAATCCTTGGTGTAACATACAATACATCATTGTCATTTAAACAACACATCACAAACATCAAAAATAAATTAACACCTAGACTCAGTGCCCTGAAGTCACTTGCCCATACAACATTTGGACACAACAAAGAAACCACCACCACAGTATACAAACAGTATATACGTTCAGTGATGAATTATGCCAGCCCTGCTTGGGCTCCTAACCTCACTAAAACACACTACAACATTCTTCAGACCATGCAAAACAAGGCCTTAAAAATAAACACAGGCTGCACAGCTACCACACCTACAGACCACCTACACCAAGAAACCAAAGTCCTCAAAGTCAAGGATTATCTAGACATGAGAGGCACCCAAATTCTCTCTGCAGCTTCCACAAACCCACAACATCCACTACACTACATGGCAGCACATCCACACACACCAAGGAACATCAAAACAACATCCAGCACACGATATCATACACAAATACTATCATCTCTTCCCCCCTGCCCGCCTCAGACCGGCTTCCAGAAGCATATCCATACTCAAATCACTCGCCGTTCCATTCAGCCACTCAAAGACAACACACAGCTGCATGAACGGCCTCCTGACATCCACCCTTCTGAATCCTATCTTCCCCATGAGGACAGGGTCCACCTGGGCAGGCTGAGATGTGGGCATCATCCAGCCCTCTTGAGTTATCAGAAGAGGCTGGATGACTCCATCGCTGATGCCTGTCCTGGATGTAACACAGCACCCCATACTATTAAGCACATCATGGAAGACTGCATTGCACACAATCACCTACGCCAACAACACAACATACACTCCTTGAGAGCTCTGTGGGAAAGCCCGGTCTCTGCCGTGGCCTTCCTTAGGGGCTCGGGGCTGTTTGGCCAGACTGCCTAGGGAACAACTACTACTACTAGCCAGTCAGGTATTTCTAAAAAAAAAATTGACCCCTTGCGAGGCTCGTTATTCAACAGCAGA
>JAGKTI010013224.1:0-23381 GCA_018397915.1 Birgus latro
ATACGAAAGGAATTTTTTGGGGAAAATTGACAGTCAGCCTATTAATATATGGAGAGGATTTACACTAGAGGCACAAAGGGAAGAGGGGGGAGGGGAATACTGAGCGTGCGAACACCCACCTGCGAGCCCGAGGGCATCGGGGAGAGAAGTGATGCTCCCATCGGCCGCATGCATTCTTTTTCGCGGTTGTCCTAACATTGGAACTGACTTCGACTGATTCCTCTGCAGCATTACCATCTACACCTACTAACAAGGAACATGAAATAAGTGTTCACACTCGAAGTACATGGATGGGTTGACTTACGATGCTTAAAATTTTGTAGTAAGTGTATGGGATTGACAGTTACACTGAAGCCTAAACAAACGAGTGTTTGAACTAATTACATCCATGCGTCGAGATTCATATCTAACTGCGTGTGTAACGCAAATTTTAAGGGTTGCAAATTTCTGTTATCGGCAGTTAGGATCTGACTAAGCTTTAATTCACTACTATGTAGTACAAAAAGATGATATCATCAAGCCTGACTTACAAATTTCGAATTTAAAGTATGAAGACAAATTTTCGCTATTATTAATCTTGTGCTAAAACCCATGCCTCTATCCATACCGTCAGAATACAGCGGCATCATGCCTCTCACTCATGTAATTGCTCTATACAGTTCCTCTATTAACAGAGTATCACTTTTGCTATAAATATTAACAGCGAATAAGCCTGAATATGGAATTTGATGATCACTCCCTACATATTACAGATGAATCATAATCAGAGGTTCAAGGCTACACTTACATTATACTTATACTACCTAATACTACATTTATATTAAGTTATACTTAAATTACCCTTAAAATTACGGCACTACATGAGTCCATCCTGTGGAAAAACTTTTTTAACATCGGAAGTCAACAGTCAGTTCATTTCTCTACATTTCTTAGAGATGTGTACGGACGGGACAGACTTACCAAATTTGACTGTGAAGCTCTCTATGAACTCCAGAATGAGTCAATGATTCCAGTAACTCTTCCTTCCATGGGTGGCACCTGCCGGTCCACAAGCAAAATTGCGTACCCCAGGGGGTCGCTTCTCTGTCACCAACGATCACTCGAAAATTCAGTGGAAAGATGTGCCCCAGCCAACCTCCTGCCTGGGTGATAACATGGTTGTCTCACCTGGACTGACCCATACTCTCGCTGGTAGGATCGTCCCAGGGGCACTTCCCATGCATACAACCAACTATAGCATTCACACTCCATTCATTCATTCTTACCTTTCCAGCTCTCCATCTAGTAACTGACGAGCGCCTGTCAGGTCCTGAAGTCATTGTTACACCCTAGACCGTGCTGATTGTAAGTTGAGAGGATACTGGTTTCCCCTCGAATTAAAGCAACATAATATTCTCACTGAACTGGGCTGCACCCATGACACGAACTCCGATTAACTCTAGACACGAGATTAAACTCTCTGAACTCTTGATCTATTACAGTCAATAGTCAGACAGTCCGACCCGCACACATTTCCCTATCCAACACTTAACTTGATACTGCAGTAACCCGCTTCACAACACTTCAATATTCTTCGATCAGTCTCCGGGGAGGACGTCTTTCGCGTGGCGGTAATTGCTCATCCACTGGGTCAGGTTCAAATGCTTCCTTCAGGGGTTTCAAGAGCCACTCTTCCCCTCCTTAATAGAGTTTTACTTGTCGTGCGGCTCTTTGTATCTTTTTCCCTGTGAATACATTTTCTGCCATGTACACACTTCCATCCATTAACACTTCCACTACACGATACGGACCATCCCATTTCACATTAAGCTTTTGACACGTACCAGGTATCACTGTTTCTTTCTTAATCCATACAAGGGTTTCAACTCCAACCATTTGGTTCTTTCGCCTTCGGTTAGCCACGTCTCTGTACAGTCTTGACATCTTTCAGTCCGTTTCCCGAATGAGTGCTTGGGCAACAGTCATCCCGTCTTCCTCGCCATCGACTGAGAGTAATGGTGCACTGACCAGTCTGGGTGGATTGCGAGAGAAAAAAAAAAAAAGCATAGTAGGGCTTCTGTCCCGTAGACGTATCGACCGTCTGGAGAGGATTGACTTCAGGGTCCTATGCATCCTCTCGGTTATTCCATTCCCTTGGGGATGATAAGGGGTCATGTAGTACAGGGTGATTTGATGTCGCTTGCAGAACCGTTGAAAGTCTCTGCTGATGAACTTGCCTCCATTGTCCAGGACAATTCCACGGGGTGTGCCATAGTCTGCCACATACTGCCCAAGTTTGTCTGTGATGTTGTAAGGGGGAAGAATCTAACGAAGCAACTATAGTGGTCCACTACTGTAAGCACATAGCGATAACCCTGGACTCCAGCAACCATGTCAGTGAGATCCATTTCAATCCTATTCAGTGGTTTATTCACTGGAAGTAATTCCTTCCACTGTTGCTGCAATCCAGTGTCGTGTTTGAACCTTTGACAAGTTACACATTTTTTTACATACTCACATACATCGACTTTGAGATTTTGCCTGTAATAGAGTTCTTCATTTTTTTATATAGTTTTCTTTTCCCCTAGGTGACCTGTTAATTCATGGGCGTGTTGTAGAGCCTGAACAACTAAGGTACAAGGAACTACGAGACTATAATGAAGACTACCATCTGCCTTTTCGTTCACAAAATGTAATAATTCATCTACCAAGGCAAACTGATCTAACGTAGTCTTTGGTAATCTTTTAGCAGGGATTCTACCACCTTCCAGATACTGCGCTAGTTCTCCCCATACTGGTTCTTTTCTCTGGCGGTCTCTCATTTGTTCTCGGTCTAACCTGAGCCATGTAGCTTCAGGCGATCGGATTACCACTCGAATTGGGCATGACAACTGGTCTGCAACAAAATTATTCTTGCCTTTGAGGTATTGAATGTCGTAGTTATATTCCCTCATTTCCAGAATCCATCAGTTCATCTGAGGTGATTTAGTCCTGCGTTTGAATATGCTTGTTAGAGGTTGGTGATCAGTGACTACCGTGAAACGGGTACCCGATAAGTAATGATGAAAGGTACGGCACGCAAGAACTACTGCTAGAGCCTCCTTGTCTGTTGTTGAATATCAAGACTCGCAAGAGGTCAATTTTTTTTAGAAGTACCCGATTGGCTTGTTGGTACTGTTGGCTTGGATTTGACTAAGGACTCCTCCAACATGAGTGTTACTGGCGTCCGTGGTAAGAACAAATGGTTGCTCTACCCTAGCTCTGACCAAAACAGGGGCGTTTGTAAGGCATGATTTGAGATGTTCAAAAGACTTCTGATATTCATCCGTCCAGTGAAATGTCGTTCAAGATTTAGTCACATTGGTAAGAGGTGTAGCAATCCGTGTGAACGATGGTACATGTTTTTTATAAAACCCACACATTCTGAGCAATCGTCTCAATTTTTTCACAGTGGTGGGTGGCTTCATCTTTGTAATCGCTTCAACATTTTTTGGATCCGGCTTGCTTCCCTCGGTCGAAATCTGGTGACCAGGGAAGATCACTTCCTTACATCCAAATTCACATTTACTGAGGTTTTATTTCACCCCGCTGAAAGCGAGCAGCTCAAAAAGTTGTTTCAATCACTCAATAGAGTAGGGAAACTGGGGGCCCATAAGATTAACTCATCTGAATAATTCTTGACCCAACCCTTCTGTAGGAGAGGTGCTAATAATGTGACCATTTGTTGTGAGAAGTTTGCGAGGGAACAGTTGAGATCAGAAAGTAGGCGTCTGAATCGCTAGAGTGCTACCCCATCACTGAAGGTAGTGAGATCACGGCTCTCCTCATCTAACAAAATTTGGAAATATGCCTCTCGCATGTCCAGCGTGATATAATAATGATGTCCAGCTGCTTGTTCTACTAACTCATCTAACCGTGGGAATGGGTAGGCGTCCGCCGCGAGGTGTTGGTTCACGTGGTGATAATCGAGGCACATTCGTTTACTACCATCAGGTTTTTTTACGAGGACGATAGGCTACAACCAAGCTCCTGTGGACCTTTCGATAATTTCCCTACCCTCAATGTCCCTTAACATCTCTGTGATAATCTCCTTTGCTTGTACTAGATAGCGATACATAAGCTCATGACTGGGTTGAGGGTTTGCGCCTTAAATATGAGCTGGAGGATCACTAATAAGGCCTAACTCACATTCATCAAGAGTAAAAAGAGGGTCATACTCAAGAATCAACTTAGCTAAACCTCGCTGGTCATTAGTGAGGTGTTGCCAATTCTGTTCGCTGATCAGAGCTTTCATTTTCTGAGAGCGCGTTCCGTTTTGTTTGACGTGATCATTCTCTGGGAGAAGACCGTTGTGAATCTTAGTAATGTTAATTTTGTCAGGGATTGGATTAGCCACTCTCTCATATGATCCGATAATGGTACCCTTACAAAATACTTTTACATTTTTGGTTGTGTTAATGAGTAGGAAGTAGATGGTATTTGCCGCATTGACTTGGACCAAATAAGGATGACTATTATGACTAACCCTGGGTTGAGGGTAGATTTTTTTTTATGCAAAGAAGGAACCAAAGGCCATGGGCCCGCAAACTGTTCCTTCTAAGAACAAACAAAAACAATAGAAAAAGAGAGCCAAATTCAAGACCTATTGCTCATTTTGAGATGCCTAGACACACTGCGTTTGAAGGACTGGAGATCAGAGGAAGTAGGAAATATAGACAGAGGAAGACAGTTCCCGAGTTGACCGGTTGTATAAATGAAGGACTGGGAATAATGGTTAACTCTTGCATTAGAGAGTTGGACAGAAAAGGGATGAGAAGTTGATGCTAGACGGGTGTTACGTGCCCGTCATAGAGGTGGAGACATGCAAGCAGACAGTTCAGAGGAAGAGTAGTTATTGAAGTAGCGATAGAAAAGAGATAAAGATGCAACAGTAAGGAGAGGAGAGTTAATGAGACGAAAAGCCTTTGAATCCACCCTATTGAGAAGGGCAGCATGTGGGGAGCCTCCCCACACATGAGAGTTGTATTCAAAACAGGGGCGAATAAAACCCATGTACAAAGTCAACAACTGTGCAGGGATAAAAAAAAAGTTTGGAGTCGGCTTAGCAGACCTAATCTCTTGGAAGAAGATTTCACAACAGATGTAATATGTTCCTTCCAAGATAAATCCCTAGTGAATGAAACTCCAAGCATGTTCAAGGATGATGCAGGAGTGAACTGTGCATTATTAAACATCAGTGGATACTCCTGTGGAAGATTCTGGCCGGTTGATAAGTGTAAGAATTGAGTCTCTGATGCATTAAAATCAACAAGATTATTATTACCCTAGTCAAAGATACGAGCCAAGTCAGACATTAGGTGTGCCATAGCCTCATCCCTTGTTTGCTGAAGTAACTGCTGAGACGGACATTGCGGGAACCGAAAGGAAAGATGAAGGGTGGAATCATCAGTGTACGAGTGGATAGGGTTAGAGGTACAGCTTAGAAGGTCATTGATGAATAAAAGGAAGAGAGTTGGTGATAGGACAGAACCCTGAGGAACACCATTATTGATAGATCTAGGAGAAGAGCGATGGCCGTCTACAACAGCAGCTATAGAACGAACAGAAAGGAAGCTAGAGATGAAGGCACAGACAGAAGGATAGAAACCGTAAGAGGGCAGTTTAGAATTTAAAGATTTATACCAGACTCGATCGAAAGCCTTTGAGATGTCAAGTGCAATGGCAAAGCTTTCGCCAAAGTCCCGAAAGGAGGATGACCAGGAGTCAGAAAGGTAGGTGAGAAGATCGCCAGTGGAGCGTCCCTGACGGAACCCATACTTACGATCAGAAAGAAGGTTGTGATTGGAAAGATGCTTTAAAATTTTTCTGTTAAGAATAGACTCAAACACTTTTGAAACACAGGATGTTAAAGCAATTGGACGATAGTTAGAGGGATGGGAATGGTCACCCTTCTTTGGGACTGGCTGAATGAGAGCAAACTTCCAGCAAGAAGGAAAGGTAC
Source organism: Birgus latro (assembly GCA_018397915.1). NCBI lineage: Eukaryota > Metazoa > Arthropoda > Malacostraca > Decapoda > Coenobitidae > Birgus > Birgus latro. The sequence goes on from JAGKTI010013224.1 coordinate 5,981, forward strand.
AAGTTGACAGACAAAGGCGAAAGAGTTTACCTAGGCGGGGTGTAAGCACTGAAGCACAGTTCTTGAGGACAACAGGAGGGACCCCATCTGGCCCATATGCCTTGTTAGTATTGAGACCAGTGATTGCTGTAAATACATCAGCTGAAGACATTTTAATGTCAGCCATAAGGAAGTCAGAGGGGGGAAAGGATGGAGGAACAGCACCAGAATCGTCTAAGATGGAGTTGGAGGAGAAAGTCTGAGTGAAGAGATCTGCTTTATCAGTAGGAGAAACAGCTACAGAGCCATCATAGTAGAAAAGAGGAGGAAAGGATGATGAGGTAAAGTTGTTAGAAAGGTTTTTGGCAAGGTGCAAGAAGGAGCGTGAAGGATTCGAGTTGGAGAGTTGAGAACATTTAGTGCTGATGAAATTATTTTTAGCAGGACGAAGAACAGACTTAGCACGATTCCGGGTAGAAACATAAGAAAGATGTGATTCAGGGATGAGTTGGCTTAGGTACCTTTTGTAGGCCCTCTCCTTGTTGCGGACAGCATTAGAACAAGTGGGATTAAACCAAGGCTTTCTTGCATTAGACAAAGGATATGAGAAAGGAATGTATGCTTCCATGCCCAAGAGAATAACCTCCACAATGCGTATGACACACGCAGATGGCTCCCGGCCATGGAAGCAATAATCATTCCAGGGAAAATCAAAGACGTACTAGTACGCCTGAGGCCCTCCCAATCCGCAGCTCCAAAGTGCCACAGACGACATTTCTTTGGAGGATCCCGAGGCCGCACAGGAGCTATAGGACAGGTTAAGATAATGAGGTTATGGTTGTTGGAGCCCAATGGAGAAAAAAGAATAACAGTATAAGCAGAAGGATTAGTTATAAGGAAGAGATCAAGTATGCTGGAGCTCTCTCCAAGGCAGTCAGGGATATGGGTAGGGTGCTGTACAAGCTGCTCTAGGTCATTAAGGATAGAAAAGGTGTAGGCTTGTTCACCAGGTGGATCATAGAAAGGAGAGGAGAGCCAAAGGTGGTGGTGAACATTGAAGTCTCCAAGAATGGAGACATCAGAGAAAGGAGAAATGGATAGAATGTGTTCCATCGTAGAAGTAAGATAGTCGAAGAACTTTTTATAGTCAGTAGAATTAGGCGATAAGTCAACAGCACAGATATATTTAGTCAGAGAATGATAGGAGGGCCGAAGCCAGAGAGTAGAGAATTAAGAAAAATCAAGTTCAGGAACACGAGACAAAGAAAGGTCGTTGCGTACATATACTGTACACAACAGCCACCTTTGGCTTTGAAATGAGTATAGAGAAAGTAGGAGAATACAGAAAAGGGTTTGCTGTTGGTTGCCTCAGACAGCTGAGTCTTTGTTAAGAAAAGAAGGTGAGGGTTAGAGGAGGAGAGGTGGTGTTCTACAGAAAGAAAGTTAGAAGAAATGCCGCGAATGTTGCAGAAATGAAGAAGAAGTGAGTCAGACAGTGGCTCCAGGCACGAGTCATCACCGGGAGAGGGGCGGATGGTGGGGGCATTTAAGTTTCCCCCCCCCCTGGGGACTCCGAGGCACTGTTATAGTTCGCCATTTTTTAATTTTGAAAAGATAGTATAGTGTAGTGTGTACTGTGCATGCAGTCTGGTGTTGACAGTTAGAGAAACTTGTGCTTGAGAGCATGCTGGCCTACTCTCTGTGTAACTGAAACACTGAAAAAGTTCAGCAGATGATGAGATTAATAGTTGGGTCTTCCCTTACAGGTACGGGCATGAATTTAGACTGGTAGGGGTCTACCATAACTGTAGTAAGGATGTTAATCTGTGAGAAGATTTGTGTTGGGTTGGAAAGTTCTACTGGAGCAACTCTCACTCTCCCCACCTTGTTCTTCTGATGGCGGATATGATTCACCACATAAGGGACGCCTCCCCAGATCATAACTCTCTTTGCTCCATCCCACATGAGTGAAACTTGGCTCAACACGTCACATCCCAGGAGTATGTCAGTACTGATGTAAGAATTTGGTACTACCGGGAACCATTGTTTATGCATCTTCTCGTCACCAACCGCTATTTCAGCTCGCAGCATTCGTAATACCCTCAGAGGTGTGCCTGTGACTCCTTGTAAACGCGGCAGGTTTCAACGTTTGTTTATTTCTCCCCCAATCCGTTTGATTGCGGACTCCTTAATTTAAGTGTAGCTACTACCGGTGTCCATGATAGCGTCTACTATTTTCTCATTTATTAATACACTAATGGTGGGGGATGTTTGACCGCCGGCTAGTCATATTTGTTGCGACGGTCCATGAGATACTTTCGGAGAGACATTTTGAGCTGCGGTGTTGTGACTATGTCCATGGCACTCGTGTTCTCCACGCCAACATCTGGGTCTGCGACAATTAAAACAATGCCCAGGAAGGGGTTTCTGCCAACAATCTCGGAGGTTATGTGATGATGTGAGACAATGAGCACAGTATTTATCACTATATGCTTTGAGGGGCTGTCCCTTATTCACTTGTGCTAGGTTAGATTTGAGCTCATGGATCCGGTGCTTTAGTTCCTTCACTTCGTCTCTCGGTCCATCTGGACTCAAATCACTTTGGTTTGACGAGGTGGATGGCGACAGCCGATTTTCTACCTGCCTTTCCTTCGCACTTCTCTCAGAAGGCACCGCATTGATGCGAGATGATTGACTCACTTCCAATAGTTGGAGTTCGTGTTCAATTCTATCGAAAAATTTTCTCAATGGGTATTCGTCATCTAGGAAACCTTCGAGTTTTACCCGTGATGGAAGAGGTAATCCATACCACAGTTTCCGTTTGATAGTTCTGTCCCGGCTAGGGAATTTCTCACATGGGAATTTATGTTCTATGGCCGCATGTTGGCAAATGAAACAGTGCGTAAAGGCCTAAGGTGATTCTACCCGATCATAACATGTTGAATCCAGCTCCTGCCATTCCCGGTCAATACTAACATCAATAGCAAACTCTGCTCGAAAGAACGCCTTGAATGCTGACCATGATGTTACTCGATTTCTAGTCTGGATGTTATGAATGAAAATGGCAAGTTCCGAGCTTACTCGGCTCTTCGCGATCTGTATGCACATTACATCATCCTGGTCACACTGTTCTACCACTTCAAAAAACATTTCCAGGCGAGCTGCCGCATCGATACCTTGTAGTTGGCCAAGTTTCAGCGCTGGAATATCAAGAGACTTTGTGAGGTTCCCTTTTCCTAACATGGTTAGAGGTCGGTCAGGAGACTGAGGATAGGCTGATTTCGAAGGGAACTGCTGCGTTTCAAGTTGGTCGAGCTCATTGGCTAACTGAGTCAGTCTAGGAGAGAATTCCTCCTCCTTAAACTTGATTTCTACATCTTGTCAACTCATGGCACTACAATTTTGCCTGGGAAACACATTGAGCATATTTCTGAGAAAAACCTATGGTTAGAGTTGGAATGATGGGGCGAGCATCGCTTCTGGCTGAGGGTTCCCGGTGGTGACACGAATATGGATACAGAACAGAAATATGCAACCCGCCCTGGAGGATTTGTTTTGGTTCTCACTTTGGTTTATACAAAATTCCCAATCCATCCATCCATGTTCCATATCTCTCATGTCTAAGCTGGATTCTTAGATCGTGCTTAAGAAAGCTACCAAAGATACTCAGACAAAATTCTATTCTTTTAACCCGACCAGTCCCGACCGTTTTTTTACTTAGCCTACCCCCAGGTCCCGACCGATTTTCGACTTTTTGTTTTTTGGCTAAACCTTCGCTTTTGATGAGAAACATCGAAATTTCATAGAGAAATCGCGATCCTGAGATAAAAAAATGTTGATACAGGTGTAACTGAACCTTACGTTTTCCTTCTTTTTCAGGGTACCTGGCTAAAGAAAACGAACTATGGAAGGGTTAAATAATTCAAGCCACTTTAAATTACGTATTTATTTTATTTATTTGGTACGAATTTATGTGTACTACAAGTCTTTATTGATTTTCACACAATGATATAGGCGTTTATAAGCATTATTCACTCACCCAAAACCCCAGTATATGGCACCTTCCTCCTTTAGGACATTACCACATCATCACTTCTGTTGTTTCTACCTCTAGCTTCTTGTTTCTTTGTACTCCACCTCAGGAATCACTTTCACCGTGAATTTCGTCATTGGATAGACTGTGGGGCAACATACCTTTACTGGCCAGGTTACAGCTAACAGGCGAAAAGCCCAGTGTGGGGGGGATAGGGGAGAGGGGGGGTTAGGTGGGGCCAGGTGGTATCCCCGCTTGACAGCAGGTAGAGGAAGGTCCCCCACATATGCCTACCAAAAATCACCCGCGAATGTTGAAAAATGTGCACACAATGGGCCTTGCAATTGAATGACGTACGATGCACGTAGTTGGGTCTGTCTGAGGAAAAAAGTAGCTACGTGCATCGTACGTCGGTGGGACTCGGCGGGTTAAAACTTGATATTTTCTCTTCTTGTCGTGATTAGAAGACAAGGTTTCTTCTCCCTTCCCTGAACCGCCAAATGTAGCCGCTGTGACCATCTTCTAATCCACTATCTTTACATACCCCTATCGGAGTAAAATCGTCCGGAAGCATAAAAAATAACCTGAGAAGACATCATAATACTGATATAGAAGGAGAACGAACACGTAATAAAAAGAACAATGCTGGGTGTCATGTGTCTGGATAACTTTGCCATGAGAAAGGGAATGATAATTTGCCTAAGAGAAACTTGGATGCACGTTTGTCATGCCCATGCAGCCTGCCTGTCTATCTGGTTGTCAAGCTATTGCCAGACTTCGCATCCTGTGAGGACTGGCTTTGTCAAAAGAATTGCCAGGCCTTTCTGTCCCTACCAAGCAACGACCATCTTTCCACGACACAACTCCCTCTCTAACACTCTTGTATTTCATGACACAAAATTTTTCTTCCGACTCTGGATAGAGCTGACAGTATAGAGCTGACAGTCCGTTTTTGAAGATACAGGAGCTTTCTACTAGCCAGACATCTTCACATGTCACGATACTGGCACTAATACTCAATGCCTACAGTTGCTCAAATGGTTTCATTCAGGTCTGGTGTGGTGGTATTAGCAAGGGTGTTTGGGGGACATGTCACTGGGTCATGTGGAAGACATGTCACTTGTTTATCAGTTCAACGATCACTTCCAAATTGTGATTCTGGCAGGAGGTAGCGATACAGATTACCGTGATTTTCTTTTTATTTACGTCTTTGGGACACACACAAATAAAAGTCGCTTCAAATTAACATAGAACTGATTCATTCTCCTACTGATTTTACTGGGGAAAAAAGAAAATCGATAATTCGGTTGGAAATTATATATTTAGTTTGCCTAACTTCAGCTGACTAACATGTACCTTCCTTATGATACCTTACAATGCACCCCTCATCCTTTACCAGACAGACTGCAATACCTCTTCCCCAGACATCACATTCTGTTTACCAATACTTGTACTTAACAACACCTGGCGAACGGAACTCGAACTTGCTACAAATCATCTCCCCTTCATTATCACCATATCAACACAATCCAGTACACTGTGATAACGTCTCACGCTCACTAATTATAAGAAATCAGAATGGGCAGAATTTACTGAAGAAACAAAGCAACACACACTAAACAACACATCACACCAACATCAACAGGAACATTACAAAATTCAGCAACACCATACTCAAGGCAGACAAACACCACATTCCACGAGGCAACAGAAGACATCGCAACCCAAACTTTACACAGGAGATTGCCCGCCTCATAAGACAGCACGACATACTTAAATACAACTCACCTCTCCCACACACACTACACCATCACAATGCTCCAAGAACTAAACGATGAGATGAATAACAAAATAGTACAAAGAAAACGGAAATATGTAGCCTTAATCTCTCCACAGACACCTCTCAGCTCGACAAAACACTTCCGGTATCACTAAATTACAAACATGCACTTCCAAGACCCATGCTGCCATCACCTTCAACACTCAACACATCCCTTCCTTCAAAGAACAAGCAGACATACTCGAAAATGACTACGCAAACATAAGCCACTTAACAACAACACGCACTGAACCTAGAAAACAACCGTCTCATCACAGACAGTCTTTTCCATTCGGCCATAATATCAACCCCCTTCACGTCAGAACAGACACAACATTTTCATGAAAAAAAAATGAACGACCACAGGGCTGGATGGTATCAGCAACCTGCATCTGAAACATTTAGGACCACAAGGCATCCACGCCCTCACAAACATCAGCAATTACTTATATGCACACTGTACCATTCGCAACATTTAACAACAACATGGAATAATTGTCACTATACTTTAACCAAAGACCCAATTCTCCCTTCTTCATTCAGACCCACTGTAATGCTGTAATTTTATATATAACATAAGTATAATATAAGTAGTATAAGTGTAATATAGTTAGTAAAAGTATAGTGTAAGTGTAATATATGTGTAATTTACGTTTGTTTATGTATGGTGAAAGTGTAATTCTGGAACCTGTTTAGATGATGCAATGTATGGGAAGTGGACCTTGTAATACATTTTTGAGGGGCTTGATCTTAGTTAAAGTGTAGTAGGGGAGTATTATTGTTAACATGTAGACCGTGTGGAGAGGGTTGGACGCGCAAATTCATGTTTGTTTTCGATAAAGAGGCGAAGAAAGTTGATTCGAGATTAAAATTCACGATGACTTGGATTTACACTTGGGATTCAGAATTTTGTAGTTGAGTTTGTGTTTATCATCGTGTTGTACTAAATAATAATGTCTAAGAGCTTAGGTAAAGTCTGATTATTGATTACGGTCATCGATAGCCGCGAAATTAATTTATTTTTCACTGTCGTAGATCACGTAGGCCAGAACCAACGCAAACAAAGAATAATTAACTGTATGCGTGAGATTAGGCATCGTTTAAACTGTTAGACCCTTGTTACTGCCACAAAATTTAAATCATCATAAGTCATTTTGTCTAAGTAGAGGATTGTGAAAATTCCTTGCTACAAATTCCTGGACGATTGTATAATAAGTTGACTGTAGAGTAATTAGTCGAGGCCAGAACCGGTTGTAAGAACATCGCGGGATCCCTGGAGCGTCCTGGCCGCAAGCCGTCACTTCGAGCTGAAATCTCATGGAGGACGGGTGTCCACAGGTATGGTGTCGTGTAAGTTCACGGTATTCTTCCCCATACATCACAATAATTAGTTTTTATTCTAACTATATATAAAGTAAGTTGCCTGATAATATTTTCCAATACTTTATATGACTTCGAGCTGAAATCTCATGGAGGACGGGTGTCCACAGATGGTGTGGCGTCTCGGAGTCTGTCCGTCGACTGCGTTGTGTCTCGCAGTCCCTATTGCCAATGCCCTTACACATTTCCACTTAGTTCATTTCTATACACAGTTGTCGATTATGAAGTTGTATGGTCCACTTAGTAAGCCCTTTATTCATGAAGTGAAATATTTTGGTTAAAAGTGAGTGAGAGGCGGAGTGTTGTATAATTCTATCATGCAGAGTACTGCAAGCGCTGTGACTATATATATTAAATTATTCTTGGGCATCTGATTCTTTACATAGATATGTTATGTTGTGCAAACCCATGGAAAATTAGGGTGATTAAATTAACCCTAGAGTAAACCGTGTAGCAAGTCGTAAACCTGGGAAATACTACGAGTCCTTTTGAGATCGTGGTTTATGTGAGTCTCTCCTGAGTTTTTTTGTAATTTTCAATTTCACATGTGTACCTCGTGTTGAGTTAAGAGGTCGAGTTGAGTGTATTCTTAACGTAATGTGTGTATGTATCGGGCGAGTAGTTCTTCTGTGAGCAGTATAATCAACATCTTGTTGAGTGTAAAGCCCAAGGTACTTCTGTGGTGGTATTCTCTCATATAATTACTTATGTATCGTGATATATGAGTCAGTTGATTTATAATCTGTGGAGAAAAGAGCTTCCATTCCCTCAGATAATCTGGTGGTATCAGAGACTGAAGTATTACTATGTTCTAGAATCTTTTACTTGTTCGAAGGTTATTTCATTCTGTGTACATTAAGGTTGGTAATATAGATATTTATATTTTTCGTATGTGTTTGGTATAAATCCTCTGGGAAGCTGATTATGAGACCGAGTGGCCCGCAAGGCATGTTACTATCTATAAAATCCACGCTCTCAAATAACTTTCTCACACTACCCTGTTTATTGCCCTAGGCCTCATTGTCCCCTCTTTCACTGTACGGGAGTAGTATCATTTATATTTTTTTTTCCTGGCAATTGCTGGGTGGTGGCAGCATACCAAATTTATTCTACTACTACCTGTAGTTATTACTTCCTAGTGTCAATCAATTAGCGGCGCCTTCTTTAATAACTCTAGGATATCTTCTTTGGCAGTAACCAGTAGACATCGATTAAATTCATTCAGTCAAAGAACCCCCCACGACACTGGTGGTCTATGCGGTGGAAAATTCATTACAAGGGATAGCAAAATTTTGCACCCCATACACTTGTGTTACAGCGGTGTGATATTTAGATAGATTATATTCATTTTAAGGGAACCTAAAATTTTGCACCCCTCTACACTGGTGTCAAAAGCGGTGTGATATTTCAAATTTCAATAGTGCTAAAATTTTCTCCCTTACACTGGTGGGATTATTAATCTTAAAGAGTATAAAAAATCCGGTCATTATACCACAACACAACTTAGCACACCATCTGAAATAACTGAATGCCTTATTTTCAACAAAGTGATTTTCCATGTCCCTCCTGCGTTTTCATATGACTTTAGAGCACTGCACTGTACAAACAGCTTACTGACATCTTACACAAGTATCGGACGGCATCAACTCTATGGCACCAGCACAACACACACTTGTTACAATAGATATTAATAAAGCCTTTGTTGCTGTCCTTCTATGGAAACTTATCATCATGATACAAAACACTAACATGAAGAAGTGCACCAAACGTTGGCTTGCCAACTATTTGTCTGGAAGACAAGCACATGTTACATTCCAAAGCAAGTCATCACAAACACGAAATTTCCCTAGTGGAGTTCCACAGGGTTCTATTCATTTGCCCACGCTCTTCCCACACCCCAGCCACTCACAGATATTGCCTCTTATGCAGATGACATCACCATAAAACACACCACATTAACCCGCCGAGTCCCATCAACGTACGATGTACGTCGCTACTTTTTTCCGCAGACAGACCCAACGACGTACACCGTATGTCACACAATTGCACGGGCCATTGTGTGCACATTTTTCAACATTTGTGGGTGATTTTTGGTAGGCATATGTGGGAGACCTTCCTCTACCTGCTGTCAAGTGGGAATACTGCCTGGCCCCTCCTAACCTCCCCTTCCCCCCTCCCCCCCACACCGGGCAATTCACCTGAGGTGGAGAACAAAGAAACAAAGAAGCTAGAGGTACAAACAAACAGAAGCGGTGATGTGGTAATGTCATAAAGGAAGGTGCCATATACTGGGGTTTTGGGTAAGTGAACAATGCTTATAAATGCCTATATTATTGTGTGAAAACCATTATAGACTTTTACTACACATAAATTCGTACCAAATAAATGAAATAAATATGTAATTTAAAGTGGCTTGAATTAGTCAACCCTTCCATAGTTCGTTTTCTTAGCCAGGTACCCTGAAAAAGAAGGAAAACGTAAGGTTGAGTGACACCTGTATCGAATTTTTTTTACCTCAGGATCACGATTTCACTATGAATTTTCGTTGTTTCTCACCCAAAGCGAAGGTTTCAGCCAAAAAACAAAAAGTCGAAAATCGGTCGGGATCTGGGGGTAGGCTGGGTAAAAAACCGGTTGGGACTCAGCGGATTTAAGACACAACCTTCACACTGCTGTAGGACTACCTCAATACACTGCAGATTTGAGTCAACGACAACAGCCTAATGATCACCCCAGTCAAATCCATTACTGCAATCATCACCAGCAGTAAGCATGAATGCTGAGCTCCCCCCACATCAAACTTATCAATGTACGATCGCCCAAAGAAGTGATGACCTGATTCCCAGTACCTTTCGCTCAGAAAGTGGTATCTGGCAACTGCCACGGCCATGTTATATTTTCTATATTGCACACCGGAAAGAGCAGTATTTGGATAAACAACATCAAGAAGTAATATATTAGTGTTTTTACCGTGTATATCTCGCATTACGGAAGAGGAAACCACAATACACTAAAGTTCAGGCTTAGCAGTACGAAAGAATGTGAAATGCACTCCCTATCGCTCAACGGTTTCAGGGTTAAAATGCGGAGAAACTCTCCCATTCAAAATCAACAATACTGAAGGAAATATGTCCCATAAAATAAAACCCGCAGATAATCGTAATTTTGAAATCATTAGTGCCATCAAATCAGAAAAATAAACATCTAAAGATATATTATCATCCACATTTAATTCTCTATGCGAGATGATATTCACGCGGGTAAACCCGTAAGTGCTGAAAGCACGATTGCTCAACAAGAAACTACAGCCTATCGGTGCAAGCAGATTATTGCTCTTTATTTAGCAAATATTCCAGTAAGACAGATATACTGGCACCTTGACAGTTAACAGATAGATAAGCGATATAGAGGTAGAACATTGGAAATTTGCTACTGGAGCCCCTCGTAGCACAAGACCAAGACACGGATTAATACATGTGCCCAAGAACAACTACTTACCACTTGTGTTGCTATCAAGAAGCAAATTAATCTGCCGGCATTCAGTGACGTTAGTGAAACCAGTGCAATCATAAGTGGAAAACTGGTCATTTTTATTCACACGAAATTCCAACATGTTATAAAACATGTAGGGCAGTTACATGGAGGAGCGACAATATAGATAAAACCAAAAACATTACATTAAAAATAAGGGGGAGGGGGTGAACTGTGACAAAGGTCGAGATACCCTCTCCCTTCCCTGGCGTGGTAATGACTGACGGAACTTCGGAAGGCCTGCCGTGCACTGTTGCCAATGGAAAAATTATTGAAATCCGCTAAATTAGTCTCAGATGCGGTAAAAATCCGCCAGTCTGAGGGAAATTAACGAAAAAAAAAAATGGGCAAGACCTAAAAAAAAAAAAAAAATGGGCAGGACCTGAAAAAAAAGAGCTAGAGAAATGTAATAATTTTATACCAGCTACACTGCTTTTGAAATCCCTAAATTTAGTGGGAAAATCGCTTCATTGGTAACTGCTGCCATGAGTAGTGAAAACGTGCCAGATGTCACGATTTACTTATTTTTTTTATTGATCTATTAAAAAAGAAAGGCTAAACTTAACTAGTATTTTTGCAAGATTATTTTTTTACCCCATAAATAATGTTTGCAGGGCAGGCAAAGACTGTTTCCGTCTCCTAAATGAATGTTCCCAGACCCAGGGAGTTTTGTCCGAAACTTAATGAAAGCGAGTCATCACTTCTTTGGGCGACTGTACATGTGCCAAATACCCTTTCCTTGCAGTGACATATGACGCCTGACTCACCATTGAGGACCGTATGCAGGACATCAAGAGGCAATGCACCACCAGACTTTGTGCACTCAGAACAACTACAGGGCCAGACCTTGGGCAACAGGACCTGGAGCGGTGTCATCTTCGCCGTTGGTCCACCCCGCAGAGCTTGTCGAAGAGAAGAGGACAGCATGGGGGCCAAACCATCGCTACTCCCCCGGCCCCTCATGAGGCCCGAGAACATGGAAATGGCTTCGGTCGCCCAGGCAAGTACCACATCTTTCCACACATCACACACACAACAATACCGTTTTTTCTACACCAAGAAACGACTCCCCGGCGGTCATTTCTCGACGACTTCTCGCCGAGGACATTGAAAGCAACCCTGGACCCACCAACAAATACATACTGTATGTCCAACATGCTCAAAACTTATCACGTCGAGCCGACAGACAAAGGGTTCAGTACAGTGCAATTCCTGTAAAAACTGGACCCATTACACCTGCACAACACTTGCATGCATCCAAAAAACACTACACAAACACCTGGACCTGCTCCTCATGCTCCTTCCCCCCGCCCACTAAACCTCTCACCAACACTACTCCTACTTCCTTCACACCTCCTCAGCCTAACCCACCAATCCTTCCCATACCATCCAACTCCCTAACCCCTTCTCTCCCACCACAGCCCAATCCATCCCAACCCTTACCTCCATCATAACCTTCTCCTACCCCTTCCCCTCCACCCACACCACCACCTCCCCTCCGTGCTGCAGCACCCAACACACATCGCACACACAACATAAACATCCTCCATTTAAACATAGATGGCATAAACAAACAAAAAAACAAGAACTCACACAATTCATCAAACAACACAACATACACATTGCCATCTTACAAGAAACAAAACTATGCACAACACAAAAAAACACCTACATTTCATAGTTTCACCACCATCAGACAAGACCGGGCTGACGGCGGCGGCGGTGGACTAATTACGCTGGTACATAAATCCATCAATTTTTCACATACCAGTGCACACACAAAGTCACTTCTCCCCCCACATGATACTACAACAGAAACACAATCAATTAAAATACGCACTGGTAACAAATCACACACAACAATTGCTAACATATACATTCCCCCCAGTAGTCCCACACAGTACCACACAATTACTCTCCACAAATACACCACATCACTAACATACCCAACAACATCCTGGGTGGTGATTTCAACACCAAGGTGTCGGCCTGGTATGCCAACAACCCTGACACAGACAGAGAGCTGGCACTACAAACCCAGACAGATCATCTTTTCACACTCAATAATCCCAATCAGCATACAGCCCTCTTCCTTCCATCATCCCCATACATCACCTTCTGCTCCCCAAACCTCGCCCCCACAACATCCTGGAGAATGGTCAGAACCCTAGGCTCAGATCACCTCCCAATCATCATCACTACCAAAACCAGAATCACCCCAGCTGGCCACAGACACACATACACTAATTATAAGAGAGCCAACTGGGAGGCCTTCACGGCTAAAACAGAACAACACTTTGAAACATTAAACAGTACATCCATCACAGACATCAACACTGCTGTGCACACTATCAATACAATTATACAAAACACAGACAAAAGACACATCCCTACAGGCAACAGAAAAAGACACAACCCCAACTTCACACCAGAAATTCAAGGCCTCATCAGACAACGGGACACACTACGACACAACCCCAACATCCCATACACATGACACAGTACAACAAATACAAGAGCTCAACACTCAGATAAACAATAAAATATCAGAACAGCAAACACTAAATTGGAATAATTATCTCCAAACACTTGATCACAAAACAAACATCAGCAAACTCTACATAACACTAAACAGCATCACACTCTCCAACAGCAACACTACACTACACTATCACATGCTGCCATCACAACAACAAACACCATACCTTCAAACAAACAACAAGTAAACACTCTCATCAATCACTTTTCACATGTCAGCCACCAAACCTCCATCGTGACAACCGACGTATCATCCGATGTAAGAGACAGTTCCCCACAGACCCAGACTTTGCACCTTACAGCCAAACGAATCACATCATCAGCAACCTCAAGCACTCATCTGCCTGTGGACCAGACAACATAAGCAACATACACCTTAAACACCTTGGACCACAAGGCATACAAGCACTCACCAACATATCAAACTACAGCTACTCACACAACATAATACCCAACATCTGGAAGCATTGCATTATCATCACTATCCCCAAACCAAACAAAGACCCCACGTTACCTTCCTCATACCGCCCCATCACACTCTGCACCCCCTCCAAAGTCACTGAAAGACTGGTACTACAACTAGTTACACCTCATACACCCCTAGCCCCATCACAACATGGTTTTAGGCCACTACACTTTCTTACAGACCTTACACAGAGAGTTTTTAATGGCATGAATTCAGCTAGGCCACCACACAGTACACTCCTTGTCACACTAGTCATTAGTAAAGCTTTTGATTCCATCCCCCGCCACAACCTCACGAACACAATATTCAAAACAAACAGGCACAATAACACAAAAAGATGGTTGGCAAACTACTTAGCAGGCAGATGTGCACATGCAACTTTTGCTGGTCAGTCTTCGAACATCAGAAACTTCACAAATGGCGTCCCCCAAGGATGTGTTTTGTCCCCTACACTCTTTAACCTATACATGCACGACATACCCACACCCCACGCACCACAGATACACATAGCTTCCTATGCAGACGACATAACACTTACATGCACACACCAAAATGCAAGCACAGCCACACACATCCTTCAACCTTACTTCAACACACTACACGAATGGTTCACTACAAACAGACTCAAAATAACCCCAGCCAAATCTACAGTGACCCTTCTCACAAACTGGACAGCAGAACACAGTCACATCCCATACCCTACCATAAACTACACTCCCCTACCACACACACGCACACACACACAAAATCTTTGGTACAGTACATCACTGCCATTTAAACAACACATCTTTGGTACGGTACATCACTGCCATTTAAACAACACATCACAAACATCAAAAATAAATTAACACCTAGACTCAATGCCCTGAGGTCACTTGCCCATGCAACATTTGGGCACGACAAAGAAACCACCACCACAGTATACAAACAATATATACGTTCAGTGATGAATTATGCAAGCCCTGCTTGGGCTCCTAATCTCACTAAAACAACTATAACACTCGTCAGACCATACAAAACAAGGCCATTAAATAATCACAGGCTGCACAGCTTCTACACCTACAGACCACCAACACCAAGATACCAAAGTCCTCAAAATCAAGGATCATCTAGACATGGGAGGCACCCAGATTCTTGCTGCAGCCTCTACAAACCCACAACGTCCACTACACTACATGGTAACACATCCACACACACACCAAGGAACATCAAAACAACACCCAGCACACGTTATCATACACAAATACTGTCATCTCTTCTCCCCCGCCCACCTCAGACGAGCTTCCAGAAGGATATCCATACTCAAATCACTCGCAGCTCCATTCAGTCACTTAAAGACAACACACAGCTGCATGCACGACCTCCTGATATTCATCCTTCTGAATCCTATCTCCCTCGTGAGGACAGGGTCCATCTGGCCAGGCTGAGATGTGGGCATCATCCAACCCTCTTAAGTTATCAGAAGAGGCTGGATGACTCCGTCGCTGATGCCTGTCCAGGATGTAACACAGCACCCTATACAATTAAGCACAACATGGAAGACTGCACTGCGTACAATCACCTACTCCAACAATGCAACATATACACCTTGTGAGCTCTGTGGGAAAGCCCAGTCTCGGCCGTGGCCTTCCTTTGGGATTCGGGGCTGTTCGGCCAGACTGCCTAGGAAACAACTACTACTACCTTGTTCAACAAAAAGAAACACTTTTTACAAACAATACATTAGATCATTACACCATGTAAACCACACAGAACAACACCTTATGTGTCACTGCTGGCTGCATCAAAACCACCTTCACAGCCCATTTACACTGAAACTAAAGTCCTCCCTATCATGGTCTGCCTTGATTTGAGAGGCCCACAGTTCTATGTAACGTTTGTCCCATAACACAACACCCTTGTCATCACATGGCAGAGGAACAAAACACACTTAGGCTCATAACATAATCACCACACAAACATTATGAAATCCTCTATACAACACCAACATCTCACCTCCCGATATTCCGGCACTGGCAACGAAAAAACACTTACATACTCACTTCATGCGAAGGGTAAAACAACTCCTCGATGACAACATTGTATTATAATCCCCTCCTCTTGATATCGACCCATCATCGGTTTTCTAAAATAGAGGTGATGAAGTTCATTTAGCTGGGCTTAGGTCAGGACATCAGCCAGCCCTTCACAGGGAACCATCCTAGATGTGGATTGAGTGGAGTCAGATAATATTACACCTGCCCTGCTTGTGGAATAAGCCCACACAACATTACTCACATAATGGAGCCCTGTACAACACATGCCATTCACTGGCACATAAACGTAAAGAATCTTTGGGACAACCCTATAGGACCAGTTGCATACCTGAGGTCGATGGGTCTGCTAAAACGGACTGGGTTTATGCAGTACAACCATACCTAGCCAGAGATTTTTTTACAGCTTCTCCTTGGCTTAATTGCAGAATATACAGTACTACTGCTCTACTGCGTATTTCTGTCAGCGGCACATCACTGTGACTAGTGCTACATTCTGGTGTCCCTCCACTGTTATAGATCAGCAGTCAAGAAGAGACGGCAATTTTAGGGGGAAAGGTGAAGAGGATTTGGTAACATCCTCAGGTTAATAAAAAACAGTGGATGGAGTGGAGAGGTGTATAGGTGAGGTGTGTGTGAACTGGAGATAGGACAGCCTGATGGCAAAGGGTAAGGTGATATGGAGGCGATTTGTTTGTGGCCACTCCTTCGGGATTAAAACATGTAGCGACAGACAGACAGACTGGGTACGTTACGAACTTGCGGAATTTATCGGGAAACATGCTTTGAGACTTGTGGTGGATGAAGCCTCGCGTGGGGGTCCATGAGGCCACCTGCACTACCCGAGCACCGGTGGGGGTGTATGGCAAGTGTGCAAATATTCCATATCTGTAATGCACAATAAATGTTAAATAAAAGAATCATTAACAATATTTTGCACAAAAGTAAAACACTATAAATGTTAAATAAAGGAACATATTGATATTTTCCACATAATATAATAGACAATAAATGTTAAATAAAAGAACACAGTGAAACATTTCACATCCCTAATACACAATAAATATCAGGTAAAGCAACGCAACGATATATTCAACATATGTAATGGGCAGTAAATGTTAAATAAAGGATCATTAACGATACTGTCCCGTCACTGAAATGTAAGCAGTAATTAGACAAGGAACTATACCGAGTTTAACTTTGCCCAGATTTTTGTCCTTTGGTGGTTTATGTCAGGTAGCTGAGTGACGGAAAAGACTATGCTCCGGCTCAACATACTTTCCATTGGAGTTCTTCGTGACTAACACCATAAATAATATAGTGTTCACCTATTGTTACAGCACAGCATTCAGGACTGAGCGGTGGCAATTTTAGGCCAAACTAGCATTAAAAAGGGTGACGTTTTATACACTTTACCTAACATAACACTACCTAAATACGCCAAACCAGCATATTCCAAATAAACAGCATATTCCAAATAAATCTGGTGATCTCATAAAACCTCATCCTTAGCGATTTAGTTTGCATGTTACACCTCAACGTTCTCCTCTATGATTTTTGTAGCGCTGTAATATGGACTTGATTTGTATGGTTAACAAAAAAGAGGACCAGGAAATCTGCAA
>JAGKTI010013225.1:0-23379 GCA_018397915.1 Birgus latro
AAGGTTGTCTTACGAGGTCTCCCAGGCTTGGGAAGTGGAGTGGGAGGAATGGCCTCCCCACTGTCCTTGAACCGCTTCACCAGTCTCTGCACTGTCCTCAGTCTAACACCATCTGATTTGCAATAAATGGGAGTTTGTGGCCAGCTTTGTATAAAGTAATCACTTCCACACATTTGTCCTTGCTTGTGGTTACTTTAGGCATGATGAGAATGTGGTAGGTAACCAAATAACTGTGTTATTTGAGTCAAAACATGCCCTCGTGGTGCATCACACACACAGACAATCCTCCTCCTGTGGCTGCCCAAACATTACTGAGCCTGCTCATGTGGTGCCAAACCTATCAAACAGGGTTGCCAGCTCCCGTTGAAAAAGCGTCAGCTCATTTCGCATCACAGGGGAGGGTAGTATTGACCCTACTTCACTTAACATGAAAAAGAATGACCTCGGCAATAAAGCGTCAATACTTTCCGCGCCTACTGTATATTTATATATATATATATATATATGTCTATGCCATACAGGCTGCCTTCATGAGTCCCTTGTAACTTCATCTATTGACCTGACCAGGGGATGAGTCCAAGGAAGTGTGTGTGTGTGTGTGTGTGTGTTTCTGTTATTTCCTTTTGTGATTATTTTTTCCCTCATGTTGTTCAAGTATAAAGGAGATTAATGTATGGTTTCGTTACCCAATAAGCATACTCATAATATGTAAGGAATTTGCAATGCAAACTTAGAGAGAGAGAGAGAGAGAGAAGGGGGGCTTAGCTTGGGATTAATACGTTCTGAGTCCTTCCCTCACCTCACCCAAATCTTGTCTACTGTCCGAATGTATGCTGTGAATTTGGCTTTGGGTGTTCAGTTTGTCACAACGAAGGCTTCGCTCAATATATAGCCTTAACTAACCTCTCTTATTATAGAACGTAAATGTTCATATCTATATTCTGTTACTATATACCGTCCATTCATTTATTTTACTTTGTCAAATATTGTTGCCAATATTTAATATTTTCGAACAATGCGGTCAACTTGGTGACACCTGGAGAACCTGTATGGCTATTTTTAGATGTTCCGTTGCTCATATTTTAGCTAGTCACTTTATTTTTATCTAATTTTATTCTTTCCCATAAAGTCTACTTAAGATTGTATGACTTTTTATAAGAGCATATTCGTTCTAGATGGTGACTGAAATAATTCCAATAAGTAATATGTGGTACCGTAGGAAATATCTGGGTAAAATGTAAGCGCCGTCACGTTTATCCACTCTGCTGAACTCCATTGACCAACCAACGAGAGGGAAAGTACAGCCGTTTCCTCACTCCACCCTAAGGGAGGTGCATCTCCGCCACGTCTCGGTAAACTCAATATTGTCCGCAATAGTGTCGCTGCACCTCATCTTCGATACCATTGTATTTCTGTTGAAATGAGTTACTTGAGAGGAGCATGTGGCATCACATGGAGAGACAGACTGACAAATGAGGAAGTGAAGGAGCATTGTTGTGTGGATGTGGATGTGATAGGAAGTGTTAGGAGAAACACATTAAGGTGGTTTGGGCATGTGGAGAGGTAGGAGAGTGAGTGACTGACAAGGAGAGTATGTGTGTGTGAAGTGGAGGGGGGGAGAGGGAGGGGGAGGTCAAGGATGAGATGGAGGGATGGAGTGGAGAGGTATATGAGAGAGGGGTGTGTGTGCTGGGAGCGGGGCAGTGAAATGTTGGGGGACAGAGTGACATGGAGGTGATTTGTTTGTCGCCACCCTGTATGGGATGAAGGCGTCTGGCAATAGATGAGTAGACAGATTATAATTTTCCACTAACATTACACCCGTTTTGACTTTCTACAACTCTTATCACATATTTACAGGCCTTACTATTATAGTGAATATCATATTATCGCATATTTACATAGTGAGTGAACTCGCTGTGACTATTGTTTCAACTTACATTCTATTCTTCCAGTTACATTATAGTTTTCCACTAACACTATACCAGTTTCCACCTTATATTACTCTTATCACATACTTACAGGCCTTACTATTATAGTGAGCATCAGATTATCGCATATTTACAGCACTTAGAGCGTCATATCGCAAGCACACAGTATCAGTAATGCACTAAGTTGTGGGATTCTCTGAAGCAAAGCTCAGCGCACAAGCCAAAGCTGCATTCCACACGCTCATACCTTGTGTCTTTTCTTTGATCACTTTGTCTCGCTTTCGAGTTACGGTGAACATGACACCGTCACTTGGGTCTAGGGCAGTTTGGTTGAGGAAGGATGATAGTGGGGAAGTGGTGTGCGGTGAGGCGTATGGGAAACTGTGCGGCAGCGGCAGGGTGGGGGTGGTGGTGGGGTCTGTCCTCTGCATATTTCGCGATGATTTCATGAGACAGCTCCCTCACAAACCCCTTGAAGGTCTCTGAGGGTCCCGTAGTCATGGCATGAAGGTAGTGGCAGTTCAGGACCATGATATCCAGCAAGTGGAAGAAGAGCTATTTGTACCACTTCATCATGGTCCTGACACAGTCCACACTAAAAATCATGAAGTCAGACTGGTATGCTTGCCGCATGTTGATATTGTAGTCCAGTACTGACTCTGGTTTCCAGACTTGGCACCTCCTCTCCCTTCAGTAATCCATGGAGTCTGTGCAGTGCATCAGGGGGCGGTGTACTGTCGACAGGAGGCAAACTTCCCTGTTGTGGTTCCATATGGTGGCGAGGATGTTATTTGACCTGAAAAAAAAAGAAAAAGAAAACTCATTCATGTCAAGTTTCCTCCAAACTTTGACCATATGCCGATGGTTTCTCTTTATGGTGCCACAGACTCTGGTGTCGTGTAGGTGCACGTACCAAGCGAGAAGGGGGCTAGTGTACCAGTTGTCCAGGTACGGCATGTGACCACAATGAAGTTACTCCTCTATCATTGTCTTTACCACAGGCCCAGAGAGTCCAACACTTTGATCTTCTGTTATGTCTGTTTGTGTGGCAGTGTACAAGACTATGTTTTGGACATAACCAATCTTACAGTCACACATAACAAAGATCTTGAACCCAAAACTGTGTTTCTTGCTGGGTATGTACTGGCAAAAAGAAATATTGCCTCTCCACAACACGAGACTCTCGTCTATGACAAGGTCTCTATAAGGATTGAAGGATGAGCAGAACTTTTCCTGTAGGTGATCAAATACCAACCTTATTCTCCTCATCCTATCTGTGTTATTTGCATTAGCAGGATCATTGGGATCATAAAAATGGGGGCGGCTCAGAATTTACTGAAAATCTATTACGGCCCATTATCTTCCCAAAGAAAGGTGTGTTGGTCGTAGGGTCTGTAGACCAGTATGCCGGAATTTGTTTTTTCCATACAGTACCCATCAAAAGAACCAGGACTAAAAAGACAATCATTTCATCTGTGGTAACTGGGTAATCATACTGGAGGGAGTGCCTGCTTCTTGTTTCTTCACGCTCGCTTTCACGGCACTGGCTGCTGGCGAATGTGTTAGTTTGCTCCACAATCTGCTCCACAAACTCCTCACCTAAGAATAGGTAGAAGAAATCCACCCTGGTGGACCCGGCGAGGATTCCTGGAGCCGTGCAGCCAGACCGCCACTCAAAAATGAAAGGGTGAATGATGGGAGTGAAATTACTCCCATCTTCCCAGTCCCACGACACACTACTCTCTCCAGCCTCATCTCCATCGTTGCCTTCGTCGTGGTGGGGAGGAGAGTGTGGTGGGAGAGGTTGGGGAGGTGGAGAGTGGTGCCCTTCCCCACTCGTGCTCCTCTTCCCTCCTTTTCCTTTCCCCTTTCCTTTCTCTTTCCTTCCTTTCCCCACATCGCGGGGCTGTGGGGAGGAAGTGCGGGAATATTGCGGGGACAAAGAAGTGCTAGGGAGCGGCTCCTCCCCACGTGCTCCTGCTGCCTCTCTCCCACCACCACTTTCCCTTTCACCGCTCACTCCCGCCACACCACTTTCCCTCTCACTGCTCATTCCCGCCACACCACTCCCGCCTTCCCCATACAAAGCACAAGGCCCATACCTGATTCGCCTCCTCGCTGCCCCTTCAGGTCCCCGCAGCAAGATCCTTTTCCTCCCGAGCCATGAGATAGCACCATGTCCCACGGCTCCGTCCTCGTCCTCGCTCTTGCTCTCCCTTTCCTCTAGGGGCTGGAGAGAGGTGTATGCATGTGGTTGGGGTTCCCTAGCCGCACAATATGTCACATATCGCCATTTCCTCGGAGACAGTACTTCCTCGTCACTGCTGCTCATCTCGTCCTTGGGAAGCACATAAGCCTTGTCCGTTCATTGTCATCGAGTGGGGAACCGCTGTCGTCTGTGAAGGCATCAAGGGCGGCTTGAATTTCAGCTTCAGAGAGACTTCGGCGTGCCATGTCTGTCCTGGGTTACTGCTAACAGGTGAGTGACCGAGACAAGGCTGCGCGCGGTTCACTGGGGGCAGGGAGTGTCCTCGTCTTGTGGCGGGTCAAGGAAGGTGTCCCGCGCCTACGTACCAAAAATCATGCGCGGGTTTTGAAAAATGTGCAAATGACAGACCGCGCAATTGCAGAACGTATGGATACGTCATGGGGTGGCCTCGGGTTAAGAAACTAATGTTTTTTTTTTTTTTTTCAAAATCTGAATTGACATCCTATGACTGTCATACCCAAATTTTTCCTTTTACAACATTTTAAACCCACTAATACTGTACATTAGTGATGGAACGAATATCAGTTTCCATATTTGCGAATGTGAATGTGAATGCAAATTTCTAGTTGTAAAATTCACGAATCCAAATGCAAATTGCGAATATTTCAGTCCTTATTCCATCCTGCAAGAACAGGTAATTCTTTTCATATCACCAACAAACGTTAATTAAATTACTATGAAATTAAGTACTGGAAATTAATGACGATGTGAATGTGGTCCTCAGTGTTAATAGGTAATTTCTTGAATATCATAAATGAACTGTATGAATTAATTTTGAATATGTTGTAAGAGTTTGGTCATAGTAAATTGAATAGTTAAAATTAAATCCATTCAATTTTGAATCTTTCCATTTGAAGGTTGGATTGAAACAAGGATGTGTCATGTCGCCATGGTTGTTCAATTTGTACATGGATGGGGTTATAAAAGAGGTACAAGGTCGGGCAGTGGATGTTGGAACGGCCCTAGTGAGAGAGGGCAGTGTTTGGAAACTCCTTGTACTGTCGTTTGCAAATGATACTGTGTTGTTGAGTGAAGATGAAGGGGAGCTGCAAGGCTTGGTAGATGAGCTTGGGAGAGTGTGTAAGAAACGGAATCTAAAGGTTAATGTAGGGAAGAGTAAAGTGATGGTCTTCGAAAGAAGTGAAGTCAGTGAATGTACAGTGAGATTGGATGGGAAGGATATGGAGAATGTGAGTGAATTTAAGTACTTGGGCAGTGTGATGAGTAAGGATGGAAGTCTGGAGGATGAAGTGCTCAAAAGGGTGCAGCAGGGAAGGAAGGTTGCTGGTTCGTTGAAAGCAGTGATAAGAAACAGGGAGGTGAGCATGGAAGCGAAAAAGTTGTTACATGACAGTATTGTGATACCAACTCTAACATATGGAATTGAAGCTTGGACCCTGTTGGAAGGACAGAAGTCAAGAGTGAGAGCAGGGGAAATAAGTTATTTGAGAGGAGCATGTGGAGTCACATGGAGAGACAGACTAACAAATGAGTAAGTGAAGGAGCGTTGTGGTGTTGTGGACGTGATGGGAAGCGTTAGGAGAAACAGGTTAAGGTGGTTTGGGCATGTGGAGAGGATGGAGAGTGAAAGACTGATGAGGAGAGTGTATGTGAGTGAGGTGGAGGGGGCGAGAGAGAGGGGGAGGCCAAGGATGAGATGGAGGGATGGAGTGGAGAGGTATATGAGAGAGGGGGGTGTGAGTTGGGAGCATGGTAGTGAAATGGCTGGGGACAGAGTGACATGGAGGCGATTTGTTTGTGGCCACCCCGTGTGGGATTGAGGCGTCTGGCAATAGATAGATAGATAGAATTTTCTATGTTTCCAGGATGTGGGGTGAGGACCCACTCATTATGCATCCCACCAACCTCTTTCCCCAATCTCCACCCATTGAAAGAGGAAAAAAATTGACATTTGCTAGTTTGCTACATTAATTTACAGAGCATGATGACTTGATTTTCACCGGTCAAATTTAATGATAGGTCGGTTATATTTCAAAAAGAGTAATTTCTCGGCTCTCTCAGCACTTAGCCTGCTTTGTTTTTTGTCATACACCAGCCCAGCACCACTAAATAGACGATCACTGGCAACACTTGATGGTGGACAAGCACTGTAAGACCTTGCCAACTGAGAAAGATCAGGATAAAGCTCTGCTTGGGTCCTCCACCATGCAAGAGGATCTTCGTCAGGGCCAATGCGTTTCTCTTTGAGGTAATTTCAATGGTTGTCGTCACCTGCAGAGAGAGCTGCTCATCTTCATCTTCGTGAAAATATTCGCATATTCGCGGATGCGAATACGAATGCGAATATTCGCACATGTGATTGCAGAAGCGAATATTCGGTCCACCACTGCTGTACATATATACTGTTACGGCAAGCACAGGTGTACCCACTGTATGAACCATAACAGTATGTGTGTAAGTATGTAGTGGGTCTAAATTGTTCATACAAAGAAGGTAGAAATGTTAAAGGAGGATGAAGAAAAGGGAAGAGAGAAGTGGAGGAGTGATTGTGTCAGTATAATAGAGCAGATGGGGGAGGTGGAAAGTGTATGTGCAAGGTATTCACAGAAGAGTCTGTGGGCTCATTTGGCATGCAAAAATATGGATGCTAATGATTATCCATTTAAGAAGAACCATCAGCAGGGCTTTTGCTGGCTGTGTAGCCAATGTCTTGGCTGGTGGAGGAAGTAGTCACTAAGAAAGAGCTGGAAGATGGGGTTGTTGGGCCAGTCTTTCAGGCTATCAAAGATGTTTCAAGCAGACTGGAGGCATTGGAGACCAAGGTCTCATCACCCATGGCTGTCACCCAAGACCAGGCCAAGTCATTTGCCGATGCTGTTTGGGAGTGGCCATTCGTAGTCGGCTATCTATCTTTCTATCTATTGCCAGACGCCACAATCCCGTAAGGGGTGGCCATTTGACTGAGTTATTTGTTTTTTTAGGGAGGGGCACTAACCCTCCACCAACCCACTTGTTGACACGTAGGGAGCACGTATGGTTTGGTCATATGGATACCACCCAGCGTTGTAAATGGTTTCTTGGTTTACGGTCAGCAGGTACTGATCATAAAACCAAAGAGCGATGCTGATGCTCTGACAAGTCAGATGGGTCCAGAAAGCATCAGAAGTGTATGTGACTTGGGACCAGTTGATAGCTGCCTTAAGACCAAGGCTGGTGGGCTAGTAATGGAGTTTCCACTAGCCGAGGCCAAAGATGAAGCTTCTGGGTTACTGAACGATCATTTTGGCTCTAATGGCACTTTTTGTGCAACAGAGCCGAAGAAAATGCTGCCAAAAATGACCGTGATGGGCCTTTCCTCATCCTTGGGCGACTCTGACATCATCCCAAACATTCTGAATAAAAACAATAAAAATTAGATGCTCGTTGATCGAGGTTGTATCCTCAACCTTCTCTTCACAAGGACAAGGAATGACACTATAACCACTGTCTTGAAGATATAGCCAGAGATGAGATCCCCCATCGTAGAACAGGGCAAATATAGTCTGTCCTCATCTAACATGGTTAATTGCTTCCACACCCCTGCTGTGTTAGAGAAATTTTGTGTTACAGGGACTCTTGAAACCCCCTATTTCCTTTTGCACCCCTGCCCAAAGTCCACTTTTTCCCCTCTTGTGGTGCAAAATTTTTTATACCTCCCAATTTTAACCTCCTAGAAAGCATTGATATGGTTCAAAGAATTATAAAAGAGTATTATTACAGTTAAAAGCCACATTTTATTTACCTAATGGAAGGATGAGACACATTATGACGGAGAGGAGGTAGAGGATAGTTCAAAGTGAGAATTCTGAAGCGTGATTGGCTGGGAGGTAGATGACGCCTGTTGGCAAGGCAATGCTCCTATGATTCATCTCATCACCACCCACCCGGTTCAAAAAACTGTGTTAGCTTCATCAATGGCTGTGTTAGAAGCGATAATGGTTCCAGAAAATTGTACCATGTTTGACCATTTTCGTGTTAGGGAAAACCATGTTAGGCAAGGATAGACTGTATATCTGTGTGGATCTTACAGCTTGCCATGCTTTTGACAGATTCTGGGTTACACAGTGTCATTGCTGTCATGGTTTTGGTCATACTTCTGAGAAGTGTTCTAGAAAAAAAGATGAACCTAGATGCGTTTTCTGTGCTGGAGCCCATATTTCTAAGGATTGTAGTAACAGAAATTCACCCCAGTGCATCTATTGCTCTTCCTTAAGACATCAAGAAGCTAATACTAATTCACAGTCGTTTGCCCATTTTACATCTAGTAGAGACTGTCTAACTGTGTTCTCGTAGGAATGGATTGAGAACACCTATTTCGACCATTCAAGAAGCCAACTATGTCCCATTTGAAGCAGTTAAACCCTAAAAGACAGGTGTCCGCATATGCTGTCCAAGGGTCTATCTATCTATCTATAGCCCGATGCCCTAATCCCGCAAAGGGTGGCCGCAGACAAAACGCCTCCAAGTCGCTTTGTCACCCACCATTTGACTGCCCTCCCCCCAACTCACTCCCCCCTCCCTCATATACCTCCATCCCTCCACCTCATCCTCAGTTACCCCCTCCCCCTCCCTCCATCCACTTCACCCACATACACCCTCTTAGTCAGTTTTTCATTCTCCATTCTCTCCACATATCCAAACCACTTCAGTGTATTTCTCCTAATTTTCTCAGTCACATCCTCATCCACCCCACAACGTTCTTTCACTTCTTCATTCATCAGCCTTTCCCTCCATGACACTTCACATGCTCCTCTCAGGTAACTCATTTTCACTGCTCTCACTCTTGACTTGTTCCCTCTAGCATGGTCCACGCCTCGCTTCCATATTTCAGGGTAGGGATCACAATGCTATCATGCAGTGACTTCTTAACTTCCATACTCAACTCCTTGTTTCTCATCACTGCTTTCAGTGAACCAACAACCTTCCTTCCTTGCTGTACCCTTTCAAGCACATCATCCTCAAAACTTCCATCCTTACTCATCACACTACCTAAGTACTTGAATGCACTCACATTCCCCATATGCTCACCATCCAACCTCACTGTGCATTCGATGACTTCATTCCTCTCAAGCACCATAACTCTTGTTTACATTAAGTTTCAGATTCCTCTTCTTACACACTGTCCCAAACTCATTCACCAAACCTTGCAACTCTCATTCATCTTCACTGAACAATTCTGTATCATCAGCAAACGGCAACACTGGATTCTTCCACACCTCTCCCTCATTCATAAGAGCTACCCACACATCCACTACCCTACCTTTCACCTCCTTTACAACCTCATTCATGAATATATTAAACAGCCATGGAAACATCACACATCCCTGTTTCAGTCCCACATTTAGATCAAAGAACTCACTCAGTTCACCATCCACTAACACCTTAGTCCCAGCTTCCTCGTACATACACTTCACAGCACTCAACAATTTCCCATCCACTCCATATATTCTTAATACTTTCCACATACCTTGCCTATCTACTCTGTCATATGCTTTCTCCAAGTCCATGAAGGCTGCATACACTTTCATTCCTTTCTCTAGATACTTTTCCACTAAACATCTTAGAAAAAATATCTGATCTACTCACCCTTTTCCCTTCCACACAGATATACTAAGAAGGCAAATACCCCTATGGTTACCACATACTTCTCTCTCCTCTTTTCCTTTGCATAAAGGAACAACTATACCTGATTTCCAGTCCTCTGGAACCTTTCCCTCTTCCCTAGTCAGTCTACACAACTGCCATATCCACTCCACAACATTCTCACCCCCATACTTCAGCATTTCACCACACACTCCATCAATTCCTGGGGCCTTTCCAATCTTGATCTTTTTCATTGCTTCAGCTACTTCTGGCCTACTGATCTCTTCCTCCCTTCTCTCATTTCTTCTTCTCGCAACAATTCTCCAATCACTTACTTATACTCACACTGCTGTCACTCACTGCATTCAACAAATCCTCAAAATGCTCCTTCCATTTCCTTGTTCTTTTTCTCTTCTCCACCAACAATTTATTATTCTCACCTTTCACTCCCCTACTATTTCCTCTTTCACACTGTCTTACTTTCTTTACCTCCTTCCAAAACAATTTCTTACGCTCCCTCCATTTCACACTCATATTCCTCCTAAACTCTTCATCCACTCTCTTCTTACTCTCCTTCACCAATTTCTTCACCCCCCTTCTCCTGCTCACATATACATCTCTCTTCTCTCTCTCATCTTCTTCCCTGCCTATACACACTACCCAGTTACTAAGTGCCTTCTTCTTTTGTTCCTCAGCTCGTGTCACCTCATCACTCCACCATGCTGTTTCTTGCACACCCCTGCATCTCCTCCTCACTCCACAAACCACCTTGCACGCTGTACCTATCTCTTCTGTAAATACAGTATCTTGCATACTTCTTCCACCCCTTTCATCTGCTCTAACTCATACCTTCCCAATCTTTCTTCCACTATGCTCTTATACTCTGCCATTTTCTCATTCTCTTGCAACTCCACTCTTTTCATAGGAGCTGTTTCCTCTTGTCTTCCCCTTTGCCTCTTCACTCATTTTTTTTTTGCAGCCTTACCTCGGACATCACCAAGTGATGGTCCAAGATTCCATTCCCCCACCCTCTCCACACTCTTGCATCCAGCACTTGTCTTCTCATTTTCTCATCCACACACACGTATCATTGCCTTTTGTTCAAGAAGTTCACCGTCCATCCTCCTCATGACGCCATGTATACCTGTGGATCATCTTATGGCGGAAGAAGGTGTTGGCTATTGCCAACTTGCCCTTACTGGCACAGGTGTCCACCAAAGCACAACCATTCCCATCCACTTCAGCTGGCACACCTCACTGGCCAACCACTCCATCCACTCGTACATTCCCAACTTTGCCATTTGTGTCTCCAGTCAAAAACACACGCTCGCTCCTCTCAAACTTATCCATACATGCTTCTACACCCAAAACTCATCTTTCACTCTCTCCACGTGCTTCTCTGTTGGCGCATATGCGCATACTATCGCCCATGCTTGTATACCTACTTTTATCCTCACCCGTACAATCCTTGGACCCACTGTTCCATAATCTCTTATATTCTCCTTCCACTTCTTGCTTATCATCAGACATACTTCTTCTCTTGCCCTCTCATTCTCAATAACTCCCGCACATGTTCCTAAACCGTACTCCCATTCTCTCACCCTTTCACCTTTCCATTTAGTTGAGTCAGTCTATATACATCCACTCTTGCATCCTCAAGCACCTGAACAATCTCTTTCTCTCTTTCACTTCATCATTCACTCCTCTCACGTTCCACATTCCCATCCTTAGAATGTCCTTTGTCCATTCCTTTGTTGTCAGTGTATGGTCCGTCCTGGCCTGAGGCGCTTTTTACTCTTGTTTAGTTAGTTCTTTTTATGGGGTGGGGCACTAACCCACCACCAACCCTTTTAGTCGCCTCATACGACATGCAGGGATACTGGGGGACTATTCTGGGGTAGGGGTGCTAGGGCCAAAAAGACGGGTGTCGAAGGGTACAAGGGCGAAAAAGTTGGGTGTCCGCGTATGTGGTCATGCCCTCCCCCCCCCACACCCCTCTACCGACCCCCACTGCCCCCACCACCGCATTCCCTACTATCCCACCCAACCACTGTCCCTCAACCCCCCTTTCTGCCCCCAACCTCTCCACTGTCACTCCTCCACTCCCACTCCTCCACTCCAACCCCCCTACACCCATACCACCCCACCACCACCACCCCACTCCTCCACCACCCTACCACCTCCCCCTCCACCACCCTACCACCTCCCCCTCCACCCCAACCCCCCTACACCCCATATCTCTCACCACCACCCCCCCATCCCCCACCACCCTCCTGCCCACTACCTCCTACCCCCTACAATCCCACCACCTACCCCCCTATCCTACCACCTCCCATACCCCCACACCCACCCCCAAAACCCTCCCACCCCTATCCCACTGTCCCTACCCCCACCCCCTGCCCTCCTTAGCCCCCAAACTCCCCCATCCTCCCTCCCACCACCCTCAGCCATCTGTCCCATCCCCTCCACACCACCCCTCTGATCCCCCACACCCTCACCGCTGATTATGCCCGTCCTGAGCGTATGTCAAAACATTCTGATGACTGTCTTTAAGGGGTTAAGGATGGTTCTTTTATATATTTGTTCCACCCCCTCTCACGTGACTTCAGAGATGGTCTTCCATGGGAGATGTTGTATGCTGATGATTTGGTGTTGATTGCAGAGAATGAAAAGGAGGCGGAGGAAAGATTTAAGAAGTGGAGAGATGGTATGGGGTACCAGGGCTTAAGAGTAAATGCAGATAAAACAAAAGTGATGATATCTAGGGTTGGTGGTGGTACAATCAGAGGAGAGGGAGAGTGGCCATGTGCAGTTTGCCACTTGGGTGTGGGAAGTAATTCCATCTTGTGTAGTGTTTGTGATAAGTGGGTGCACAAGAGATGTAGTGGCATTAGAGGTAGACTGCGAGATGATGCTGATTTCATGTGTGCGGTGTGTCGGGGAGAGCAGGTGGAGATTGTTAGGCGTGAGAGGGTTGAACTTGCAGGTGAGTCTCTTGAGTGTGTGGAGGAGTTTCGTTATTTCGGAGACATGTTATGTGCCGGAGGTGGGGCTGGAGTTAGCTCGGTTGCTAGGGTGAGAAGTGGTTGGAAGAAGTTCAGGGAGCTGTTGCCTCTCCTGACATTGAGAGGACTCTCCTTACTTGCTAAGGGGTCTTTGTATGCAGCATGTGTTAGGAGTATGATGCTGTTTGGTAGTGAGACCTGGGCAGTAAAGGAAGAGGATATTTGCAGGTTTAAACGTACAGAAATGACAATGATTAGGTGGATGTGCAGTGCGTCCCTGCGTGCAAGGCCTGGGGGGGGGCTGGGTTTACGATGGAAGAGTTGAGAGGTAGGATGGGACTGGAGTGTATTGGTGTTGTGATGAGATGTAGGTTGAGGTGGTTTGGACATGTGGAGAGGATGGGGTATGATAATTGGGTACAGAGGGTGAGAGGTGTTGATATTGGGGGAGGGGTAGACCGAGAAAGACATGGGACGAGGTTATTAAGTGTGACTTAAGGGTTAAGGGACTGAACAGGGAGGCTGCCAGGGATCGAGCAGTGTGGAGAGCCGCCATTAGGTGACCAAGGCCGACGCATTCAAGCATGTTGGAGCCTTCTAAAACAAAAATGAAACGAAACGATGAGTATTTTATTGTGTTTACTTGATGTTCACGATGTGTTCTATCAATTTTACGCTGATGACACTCAGCTGTTTGTTAAGATATCAGATATTATCGCTGCCAAGACTAAGCTTGAATCTCTAATGTTTGATATTAAGAGTTGGATGGCTAGGAGGGAACTTAAGCTGAATGATGGTAAAATTGAGATCATCATCATTATGTAACTTGAATATCAGTAATCTGTACTCTGGGAGAAAATTCCTGAATAGACATTGTCTCTTAACAATGGTCCATGCAGTGGTCTTGTCTCGTGATGATTACTGTAATTCACCGTGGATTGGTCTTGCAAATAATATACTAACAAAAGTTCATTATGTGTTGAACAGGGCAGCAAGGCTTATCTTTTGGTCTCCCCCCGAGAACCTTGACTAACCCGTTCCTAATTGAGCTGTATAGGTTGCCAGTTAAGGCTAGAATTGAATTTAAACTGTGTCTTATTACATTCAAGGTTCTTAAGTTTGGTGAACCGAAGTATCTTGCTGAATTGTTAAAACTTCCATTGGTATGCCCAGGTGTGATGTTACTTAGTGAAGATGATTCCTTGCGTCTTGACAAGTCTGGAGCCATTCACTAGTCTTCTTTCTCTGATCATTCTTTTGTGTATAGAGCCCCTAGATTATATAATAGATTGCAATTGTCCATGAGACAGATGTCTTCTGTTGAACCCTTTAATAGACAGGTGAAAGTCTTTCTTTTTTCAAAATGCTACAACCTGGAGAGAGGTTCTGTGACGGATGATTATAGTGTTTATTTTTTTACTGATGAAGTTTGCTGTATATGAAAGATGTCACAGTTCATATAATTGTAAAAATAATGTATGGTATATGTGTGTCGAGTGCTAGTGAATCTCAGTGGAAGAACTGGTGCTTTTGAGAAACATGAAACCAGATTATTATTATTATTATTATTATTATATTAGCATGTGAGGTTGTGTGTGGGATGAAGAGATGACAAAAGGGAGTGCAAGGAACAGCATATTGCTCATGTAATGCCACTCAGGGATGAGTGTGGCTGGTCACTCTCATCTTAAATGTCAGGACCATATTGCCTAGCCCAGGGCTCGTCCACTTCTCATGGGGCAACGTACGATTGGATGATGGATGGATGGATTATTACTATTATTATATTAGCATATTAGGTTGTGTGTGGGGTGAAGAGATGACAAAAGGGAGTGCAAGGAACAGCATGGTGGAATGAAGAGGTGAGACAAGCTGTGGTGCAAAGGAAGAGAGTATACAGTGAGTGGATGGGAAGCAGAGGCATGGAGAAGTTGAGAGACAGAATAGAATTATATGTAGAGAAGAGGAGAGAGGTGAAAAGATT
The DNA here is from genome assembly GCA_018397915.1 of Birgus latro. NCBI lineage: Eukaryota > Metazoa > Arthropoda > Malacostraca > Decapoda > Coenobitidae > Birgus > Birgus latro. The sequence goes on from JAGKTI010013225.1 coordinate 14,773, forward strand.
AGTAAGAAGAGAGCGGATGAGGAAGGATGTTTAAGGAATTTGAATGTGAAGTGGAGGGAATGTTAGAAAATCACACTTGATATTGGTTCATTCCTGGGGAACCGGAACTTCAGCAGGAAGAGTAAACACAGTGTTGTGATGAACGTAATGGACCTTATTACCAGATGTTTCAGCATTTCCCTAATGTCATCTTCAGTGGTCTAAAATGATAATATAATCACTTACATGTAAATAAAGTGCTTTAAAAATACGTCAGTGGTAAATAAGAGAATTAAGCTATGTTTAGCGGGTAGGATGATACAGCATTGTTTAGTTGGGGCATGTGCAATTTAATATACAAGGACTGTAAGATTATTACATTGTCACTGGAGTAGCTATCAAGTATTTTAAAATATTCACCTTTAAGACGAGTATCACACTGAACACTATGTTCCTTCACAGCTGAATAAGGTGGTGACTGAAGCCTACGACCTGTTCTGCCAGACTGACCCATATGTTCGGCGGTGCATGTTTTGAAAGCGTGTGATGTACTCTCAGTATACCCTGTTTGGCAACTAGGACAGGTAAATGAGTAAGCCACTGACGAACACAAGTCAGTTGGCAGAGAGTCCTTAAACCGAAACAAAAACCCAGCTTTGAAAGAACTGAGGTGAATGAACCAAAACCTATACTTTGGTAAAATATTGATAAACTCTTGACTAAAGTTTGTTCTGTTTTTGCAGAAATCTCTCCTTGATAAGGCTGTATTAAGTAGACTACCTCCTTATTCACTGTAGGACAACACTGTTTGGGTTGGTATCTTTTGTTCAGGAAAATATTAACTAATTATCAAACAAATGTGCATTATAACCATTATTCACAAAATATTTCCTCAAAAAAGTTACTCACTATGAAAAAGGACGTATGTAGATGACAGACAAAATGCTTTGTGAATAAGAGTCTTTACAGTGCGATCCTATATCTGATATGACTGAAACTAAAAAAGCTTTTGCCCAAACCTGAAAAGGTTGCCTTGCAGAAAATGGAAAAAAAAAAGCTGACCATTGCTTTTCGAAATATCTATCTATCTATCTATCGCCAGACGCCTCAATCCCGAACTAAATCTAAAAAAGAAAGTTGATTATTTTTCTCCATCTCTAGTGTGACGGAAATGTTTTTTTGCTATCTGTTGAGGTATTCTAAGAATTCAACACATGTTCTTTAGCTTTAAATAATACCAGAATGTCATGCACATACCTCCTATATAAAATGGGTCTAAAATTTGACGGACATTTTCCGCAAGGCAACCTTTTCAGGTTTGGGCACAACCTTTTTCAGTTTCAGTCATATCATATACAGGATCAGTGCTGTGAAGACTCTTTTTCATAGAGCATTTTGTCTGTCATGTACATATGCCCTTTTTCATAGTGAAGTAACTTTCTTGAGGAAATATTTTGTGAATAATGGTTATAGTGCACAATTGTTTGATAAATTGGTGAATATTTTCCTGAACAAAAGATACCAACCCAAACAGTGTTGTCCTACAGTGAATAAGGAGGTAGTCTACTTAATTTTGCCGTATCTAGGAGAGATTTCTGCGAAAATAGAAAAAACTTTATTCAAGAGTTTATCAAAATTTTACTTTAGTATAAATTTTCGGTTCATTTACCTCAGTTCTTTTAAAGTTGGGTCTTTGTTTCAGTTTAAGGACTCTGTCAATTGACTTGTGTTCATCAGAGGTTTACTCATTTACCTGCCATAGTTGCCGAACAGGATATATTGGGAGTACATTATGTGCTTTCAAAACACGCACCACCAAACAAGGTGGCTCAATCGGTAGAGAGGTGGCCTGCGGTCCCACGGACCCAGGTTCGAATCCTCGCTGGGGCAAGGAACAGTTTAAGGATTTGAAATTCAGCAAATCAGGCTTTACTGATCTACCAGAAGACCCGCCGACATGTCGTAAAAATACCCCTGCTAATACCAATACACCAGTCCTGTATGAGACAGCCCTAGCATGTATTCAATATGGACGGTGGGTGTTAGCACCGAAGTGGTGACATGGTATGTAGGAGGACTGCTGGGCCATGATAGCAGGCTGTGAAGCCTATGCCCAGAGTCACACACAAAAAAAAAAAAAAAAATGGGTCAGTCTGGCAGAATGGGTCGTAGGCTTTAGTCACCACCTTATTCAGCTGTGAGGGAACATAGTGTTCAGTGTGATACTTGTCTTGAAGGTGAATATTTTAAAATACTTGATAGCTGTTCCAGTGACAGTGTTTAATCTTAGAGTCCTTGTATATTAAATTGCACAAGCCCCAACTTAACAATACTGCACCATCCTACCCACTAAACATAGCTTACCTCTCTTATTTACCATGATGTATTTTTAAAGCACTTTGATATTTACATGTAAGTCTGTCTATCCATCTATTGCCGGACACCATAATCCCGTAAGGGGTGGCCATTTGACTTCAAGTTATTTATTTTACGCGGAGGGGCACTAACCCTCCACCAACCCACTTGTTGACACATAGGGAGCATGTATGGTTTGGTTATATGGTTACCACCCAGCGTTGTAAATGGTTTCTTGGCTTACAGGAAACCATTTGGCTTGTCACTCAATGTAAAGCCACCTGTAAAGGAAAGAAAAGCAGTAAGAAGTGACAGGAAAGTTGGGAGAAATAGGAAGAGAGGAGGGCAGGCTCAGAAAAAGAATGATAAAGGCTAAGGAAGAAGTAGGCAGCACTGCATCAAGTGAGTGGATGATGGTTGCCACCACCTACCACTAACATGTAAGTAATTTTAATAATTTTATTTTAGACCACTGAAGATGACATTAGGGAAACGTTGAAACGTATGGTAATAAAGTCCATTATGTTCGTCACAACACTGTGTTTACTCTTCCTGCTAATGTTAGAAAATGTTTTGGAAGGAGGTTTAGAGAGTAAGACAGGGTGATCATGAAGGTAGTAGAAGAGTGAAAAATGGCAGATCACTGATGGAGAAAGGAGAAAAAGTGAACAACTGGAGAGAATATACAGAACAGTATTAAGGAATTGTTAAACACAGAGAATGAAAGTAACATGAGTATCAATGGCTGGGAGGAGGAGGGAGATTAAAAAGAGGTCAGTAGGATGGACGTAGTGGAACCAGTACAAAAAGAAAAAATGGGGAAAGACCCAGGAATTGATGGAGTGTGTGATGAAATGCTGAAGCATGGGGGAGAGATAGCAGTAGAATGGGTATGGAAGATGTGCAGATTGGCCTGGGAGGAAGGTCGAATTCTGGAGGAATGGAAGTGAGGTATAATTAAGCCCCTGTACAATAGGAAAAGCACATGGTACGATTCTTGTTGACAGAGTAAGGGAAATTACAGTGGAATTAGTTGGAGAGGAACGGAGGTTTCAGGAAGGGAAGAAGTTGTGTAGATCAGATATTCATCCCAAGGCATTTCCCTTCTTGAGAAGGGAAATTTTTTATGCGGCCTTCATGGATTTGGAGAAAGCATGTGAGAGAGTGGATGGACAACGAATGTAGAATATATTAAATACAGATGGCGTAAATGGGAAGCTGTTGAATGCCATGAAGAGTATGTATGAGGGCGTTAGGCTTGCAGTGCATGTGGATGGTGAACTGAGTGAATTTTTCTGTCTGATGTTTAACTAAAACGGATTTGTCATGTCTCCATGAGAGAGGACAGCATTTGGAAACTTCCTGTCCTGTTGTTTGCGGATATTACTGTACTTTTAAGCAAGGACGAGGAGGAACTGCAAAGCTTGGTGATTGAGTTTGAGAGTTTTTAAAAAACAAAATGTAGGGAAGGGTAAAGTTGTGGGCTCTGATAGAAATGAAGTCACTAAATGCACAGTGAGTGGATGGAAAATGTTAGTGCATTTAAGTATTTGGGTAGTGTGATGAGTATGGATGAAAGTTTAGACAGTGGAGTGCATGAAAGGGTACATCAAGGAAGAAAAATTGTTGGTTCATTGAAATCAGTGAAAAGAAATGGGGAAGTGAGAATGGAAGTAAAAAAGTTGCTGCAAGATAATGTTCTGATACTCACTCTAATGTATGGAAGTGAAGCTTGGACCTCGTTGGAAGAACACAAGTCAAGAGCGAGAACAGTGGAAATGAGTTATTTGACAGGAGCATGTGGCATTACAAGGAGAGACAGACTGACAAATGAGGAAGTGAAGGAGCATTTTGATGTGGATGTGATAGAAATCATTAGGAGAAATACACTGAGGTGGTTTGGCCATGAGGAGAGGATGGAGAGTGAGAGACTAACAAGGAGAGTGTATGGGAAAGGGGGTGGGAGACCAAGGATGAGATGGAGGGATGGAATGAAGAAGTATATGAGAGATGGGGGTATAGTTTGGGATGAGGGCATCGAAATGGCAGAGGACAGGGCTACATGGAGGCAATTTGTTTGTGGCCACCCCTTACAGGATTAAGGTGTCTGGCTGTACTGTAGATAGATAGGTAGATAAAGTATTGTAAACGGGAAGATTTGGGTTTACGATTGGGGTGTCCGGTACCAATTAGGATAAATCCTGTAGGTTGTGTGCTTTCGTGGTTTTGTTATCATACACTGGGCACCGTACTAATTGTGCACGATAACCAAGGGATCACTGTATGTGTGGCATAGTTTACTGAGCATGGTTGTTAATTTCTGCCTTCTATTTGTAATGTTCTGTTTCTGTTTCTAGCTTAGAGTTTTTTCCATCACACTGTGTTGGAAAATTTGGATAGGATTATGATGACTCTTTAATGTAAATTAAGTAATGCTATATTGTTAGGTTCCTCGCTGGGCGTGCCTAGTATGTGCTTTGGGGCTGTTCATCTACCAGAGTTTAGATGCCATAGATGGGAAGCAAGCTCGCCGTACTGGCACATCCTCCCCTCTGGGTGAACTCTTTGACCATGGCTGTGACTCACTCTCAACAGGTTAGATTGTTGTAACCTGTATCATTTAAGATTGTTTTTAATAGCTTTGGCGATAAATATGTATAGTTTTTTACCACAGTGTTCATTGCATTTGCAGTTTTAGTAGCTTATCCAGTACTGTAGTGTAATATCTAAGAAAAAGAATTAATGTATGCTGTCTGGTTTAATAATTTCAGTAATGTTTTTTTTTTTTTCCAGTTTTTGTTTCTCTAGGAGTGTGCTGTTCAGTTCGATTGGGGACCCATCCATACTGGATGTTTTTCCAGTGTATGATGGCTGTTACACTATTCTATTGTGCTCATTGGCAGACTTATGTCTCTGGTTAGTATTGTTTTTTTTTCTTGTCTAATAGTTTAGCCCATTATTTTATGTATTGTCAGAGTACAGTATTCATATCATGCGGTACTGTGTATGGGTTAATTGTGACATACAGCAAGGTGAAGAGGGTGAAGAGAAAGGGGTACTGGAAAGTGCTACATATATTTGGTTTGGAAGGAAGCCGAGTAAGTAGCACAAATAACTTTTCTATTGACAGAAAAGCTTGTACAGTATACAGGAAGGAAGGAAGGCATAATGAAGAACTAGTACCAAGCCATAATATGGCCATATGGCACTGAGGCTGGTGCTGAAGTGGTGTTGGCATGAAAGTAGTGTAAGGGAGTAAAGGTCATTGTCAATTGGAAATCCTTAACCTATTCATGTCATGAAACCAAATGCCTAACCTGATGGGGATAGCTGGAGAAGAAATACGAAAATATCAGAATGAGAGGTATGACCAAAGAGAAGAAGAGGACATAAGGAGAGAAAGATGGGAGACAAAATGACCTCTTTTAGTCACCTCTTACAACAGTCATGGATATTGGGGAAATAGTCTTACCTCCCTCCCCTGGGAAGTGTACAGTATAAATAGTGTATGTTGAAGTGAAGGGTGTTGAAGTGAAGTTGTACTATATACTTGGATTTGTTCATTAGAGCTACAAATTAACGTTGATAGGATTTTAACAGACCCTCATTGTACACTGGTAAGGCGCTGTCCACCACAAGGGGTGCCGGATCCCTACACGGTACAGTCCTGTCACGGAAGCAGTTGCTTCCCTGTTGTTGCATAGGTACCCTCACAGCCCAGACATAATCATTTACCTGGGGATGCTTGGGGGCACTCACCTTCCAGTCACTCAGTGTAGTGCTGCTTTGGGTGTCTGCCCTTTCCTCTCTTCCTTCCTCTTCTGTCTTTCTTTCCTTCATTTTTCCTCTTCCATCTACCTACAGGTGACTTTACACTCCCTTTCCTGTCTTTCTTTCCTTCATTCTTTCCACTTTCTTCTGCCTGTGGGTGACTCAGCACTGAGTGACAAGCCAAATGGTTTCCTGTACACCAGGAAACCGTTGACCACGCTGGGTGATAACCAGATAATCAAATTATGGCGCTTGGGAGTTTAGTGGGTAATTAACGCGCTCTGATCGGATTGAGCTTGTTTAGGTTTATATCCAGGGAGTGTTTGGGGTTTATTGCTCATGTAATGCCTCTCAGGGATGAGTGAGGCTGGTCATTTCCATCTTAAATGTCAAGACCGACATCCTAGCCCCAGGCTCCTACGCTCCTTATGGGGCAACATAGGTTTAGATGATGGATGGATGCAGAGCTACCTTCCCAGCACTGGCATAATCAGTATTGGGGTGCACAGATATCTTTCCAGCCCTGACCATCAGTTACCTGGGGTGCATAGGTACTTTCCCATCCCTGACACAGCCAGTTAATTAGGGTGCACAAGTGCCTTCACAGTGGTGGTGGGCATCGGTACTCTGAAAAGTAACTTCGTTATCCGCAACTCCGTTACTTAGAAAAGTAACTTTGTTATCATTTACACCATAACTTCTTTACAACGGAAACAAAAGTTACCCTTACTCCGCTGCTTCGTTACTTGTGTTAAATAAAGTTAAAAAAAATAAATCATTTTATTATATATAGGTAACAAAGGGAAGAAATACAAAAAAGTTTAAAGACTGATGATAAAACCATCTCTAGATGTCGTGCTCACTGCTCCGAGTCTGACAGTCACACTGTACTTAATCTGGTAGTACTGGTACTGGCACTAATGGGTGGTGGCAGCTGGTGGCCCAGTGGTGGGATGACCTTGTCCTTGATCTTTCTTTACGTCTTCTATGTCCTCGGCATACTGGCGGTTGGCCTGTAATCTATCTATCTATCTATTTCCAGATGCCTTAATCCTGTAAGTGGTGGCTACAAACAAATCTCCAACATTTCACCCTGTCCCCTGCCATTTCACTGCCCTGCTCCCAGCTCACATCCCCCTCTCTCGTATACCTCTCCACTCCATCCCTCCATCTCATCCTTGGCCTTCCCCTCCCTCCCCCTCCACCTCACTCACATACAGTCTTCTCATCAGTCTCTCACTATCCATCTCTCCACATGGTCAAACCACCTCAGTGAGTTTCTCCTAATGCTTCCTATCACATCCACACCACAGTGCTCCTGCACATCCCCATTTGTCAGTCTGTCTCTGCATGTGACTCCACAGGCTTCTCTCAAATAACTCACTTCCACTGCTTTCACTCTTGACTTCTGTCCCTCCAACAAGGTCTGAGCATCACTTCCATACGTTGGAGTTGGTATCACAATACTGTCATGTAGTACCTTTTTCACTTCCATGCTCACTTCTCTGTTTCTTATCACTGCTTTCAAGGAACCAACAACCTTTCTTCCTTGTTGTACCCATTCGAGCACTTCACCATCTAAACTTCCATCCTCACTCTTCACACTACCCAAGTACTTAAACGCACTCACATTTTCCATTTCCTCGTCATCTAACCTCACTGTACATTCACTGACTTCACTTCTCTCAGGCATCATAACTTTCTCTTTTCTTACATTCACCTTTAGATTCCGTTTCTAACACACTCTTTCAAACTCATGTACCAAGCCCTGCATCTCCCCTTCGTCTTCACTTAACAACACAGTATCATCTGCAAACAACAGTACAGGGAGTTTCCAAACACTACCCTCTCTCATTAGGGCTCCTCCAACATCCACTTCCCTACCTTGTATCTCTTTTATAACCCCATCCATTTACAGGTTGAACAACCATGGAGACATGACACATCCCTGTTTCAATCCAACCTTCAAGTAGAACAATTCACTCAGTTCACAATCAACATGCACTGCAGCCTTAGCACCCTCATACATATTCTTCACAGCATTCAACAACCTCCCACTTAATACTCTCCACAATTCTTGTCTATCCACCGTGTCATGTGCTTTCTCTAAATCCATGAAGGCCACATACAACTTCTTTCCTTTCTGTAGAAACTTTTCCACCAAAGATATAAGAATGTATATATGATCTTCAGAATCTCTTCCCTTCCTAAGACCTCCCTGTTCTTCTCCAACTAATTCCTCTGGTATTTCCTTAACTCTGTCAGTATCATACCATATACTTTTCCTATTACACTAAGAAGGCAAATGCCCCTATGATTACCACACACTTGTTTTTCCCCTTTTCCTTTGTATAGGGGAATAATTATACCTGACTTCCCCACCCCGTAAAAACAATAACTTGTAGGAGGAGGCTGTAGCACTGGCCGAACAGGGTAGTACTCCCGAGGGGAATGGATGCTGGTGATAGGGAGAGCTGGAGCTCCTTTCACTAGCTACCTAAT
>JAGKTI010013226.1:0-10617 GCA_018397915.1 Birgus latro
CTTCATTTCTGTAACATTCGCGGCCTTTCCTCTAACTTTCACGCTGTCGAGCACCACCTCTTCTCCTCTAAACCTCGCCTTCTCTTTCTCACTGAGACTCAGCTGTCTGAGGCAACTGACAGCAAACCCTTTTCTGTATCCTCCTACTTTCTCTATTCTCGTTTCAAAGCCAAAGGTGGCTGTTGCGTATATGTACGCAACGATCTATCTTGCTCTCGTGTACCTGAACTTGATTCTTCTGAATTCCCTACTCTCTGGTTTCGGCTTTCCTGTCATTCTCTGACTAGATATATCTGTGCTGTTTACTTATCTCCTAATTCTACTGACTATCAAAAATTCTTTGACTATCTTACTTCTACGATGGAACACATTCTATCCAATTCTCGTTTCTCTGAAATCTCCATTCTAGGAGATTTCAGTGTTCACCACCACCTTTAGCTCTCCTCTCCTTTCACTGATCCACCTGGTGAACAAGCCTACATCTTTTCTATCCTTAATGACCTAGAGCAGCTTGTACAGCACCCTACCCGTATCCCTGACCGCCCTGGAGAGAGTTCCAACATACTTGACCTTTTCCTAACAACTAATCCTTCTGCTTACACTGTTCATCTTTTCTCTCCGTTGGGCTCCTCCGATCATAATCTTATTACCTTAACATGTCCAATCGCTCCAGTACGGCCTGTGGACCCTCCAAAGAAACGCCGCCTGTGGCACTTTGGAGCTGCAGATAGGGAGGCCCTCAGGCAGTACTTCTTTGATTTTCCTGAGTGTGCCTTGCGCGTTACGGAGGTTATTCTCTCGGGCATGGAAGCATACATTCCTTTCTCATATCCTCTGACTAATGCAAGAAAGCCTTGGTTTAATCACGCTTGTTCTAATGCTGTCCGCAACAAGGAGAAGGCCTATAAGAGGTACCGGAGCCAACCCACCCCTGAATCACACCTTTTATATATTTCTGCCCGGAATCGTGCTAAGTCTGTTCTTCGCTCTGCTAAAAACAATTTCATCCGTGCTAAATGTTCCCAACTCTCCAACTCTAATTCTTCTCGCTTCTTCTGGCACCTTGCCAAAAACCTTTCTAACAACTTTACCTCATCATCCTTCCCTCCTCTTTTCTACTCTGATGGCTCTGTAGCTATTTCTTCTACTGATATAGCAGGTCTCTTCGCTCAGACTTTCTCCTCCAATTCCACCTTAGATGATTCCGGTGCTATTCCTCCATCACTTCCCCCCTCTGACTTCCTCTTGACTGACATTAAAATTTCTTCAGCTGATGTGTGTCTGCTTTTTCTTGGAAGGAACAGTATGCAGGCCTGTGGCCTTTGGTTCCTTCTTCCTTGCATAAAAAAAACCTAAATGGCTGTCAAAGGTCAACTAGTCTTTATCACCCGCCTCTGGCATCATTATATATCATGACCGACTTGAGCTTTCAACATGAAACCTTCAGGGTATCAAGATATGGACTTGGCCAACAGCATATTCTGGCAGGCGATTAGCATTCGGGTCCCGAATGTTTTTCTTTTATTTTTTTTCTTGATTTACTGTTCTGAAATATAGTTATGTTGTATATTTATTTTTTTTTAATTTTTTTCCTCCTCACAAAAACTCTCAAATATCGGAAGTAATATTTTCTTTATTACTATTTAGAAATACTCATACGGTGGTGAACACTAGGCTCGATCCTAATATCTTTTTACCTGTTCACTCAAATTATAATGGTTTTCCTAGTGCTTCAGAATTATGGAAACAGAACAGTGTAGCAAACAATATGCTTTATTTCAATTTATTGCCGATTATTACTGAAAATTACAATATTTTAAACAATATGTTTCTTAATTGCTTGTCAGATGTTTGTATATGGGATGAGCGACATTTCATATTTCTTCTTAATTGATTTGTTTATTTACTTTTCAGAAACATCGATATGACAGGCAGTATACAATTATTTATTCTTCCTTAAAATTATCGTACCGAATGCTAAGTAATATCATTCAACTTCTCGGTTGCTGTTCACAGGTATAGATATTGTACTAAATCATGGGCAGTACAATATGATAAGAATTTATTACTTTAGAATATGTCTAGGTAAAGGCAATCCTCTGTCTTCCTTAATTATAGATAATTGGGATATTATGTCCAGTAAGCTTCATTCTTGGTTATTTCTTTAAGAAAAAAGGGTGGGGTACTCAGCAGCGAGAAGCATTTTTTTTTTTTTCATTATTCTTCCTTATAAGTACGAATAAGGCGATGAATAATTGGCAGTATTCTTGCATCTTCTTTTCTCGGAATACATTGCTATGTCAATGAAGAGTACGTAATATACTTCACGTTATTACCATCTTAAATATAACGAAATAAAGTTGGCATATCTTCTTAATTACTCGGCATAGTTACGGACAGTTAGTGAATGGTAGCAATGAGATTTAAAATGTATGTGTTATTATTAAGATACTTAACCTAAAGAGTGAGTAATATATTTGATTATTTTTATGCAAGTTTACAAGTTCGGTTATTGTACTGAATGGTGAGCAATGACCCACATTTGTCCGTATTCGTTTCCCCACACATGCATGTATTACAGAATGGGTCATGAACTTGATATTTATTTTCCTTTCCTTTTATGTATTTTATTTTTCCACCTAGTGTCGTGAAATATATCCAATCTTCCTATTTAATAAATATGATGTAATATACCTGCCAATATTACTATGCATTTTACCCACTGATACTGCATCAGACGATTTAATGCAGTTTTTTTCCTCTCACTGAATGCCCATTTTTTCGTAAGTAGATATCTATCTTTCTGTCTATCTGTCTATATATACCTATCCATCTGTCTATTACTGACACCTTAGGGTACAAAACTGAACGTCAGTATTGACTTAGGAAAGCATCAGGTGTTCTCAGTTTTATACCTTAAATACAACTGCAGTTCATGCCAGGCGTTTGTTAGTTGCAGGATATGGTGTATACCAGTACTGGAATGTGACATGTGGACAAACGCCACAGACTTTCATATGCATAATTAATGTAGGTGTTTTCTTCCACACATAAGCATCAAATAATTCACGAATAAATATTTCCTTCACAGACTAAAGATTATACCAAATACGGGGATAGCTGAAGAAGTATGCCTGACTAACCGTTTCTGTGAGCGATTGCAGGTGAACAAAATACTTGTGATGGTGAGTTGGCGACGTGGACCACATCATTTTGAGTTACTGAGGCTAAACAATGCTTCCAAGATAATTTAACCCTACTTGTTTATTCTCTTAACTGGATTTGGGAACAGCAACAGTCTTAAAGTGTAGCCAGCTCAGTGCAGTCAGTAGTTATCATATCCGAGGGCAGGCCAATGAGCTCTTGCCTCCTGTCCAACAACATCCTTAATGACTCAGAAAATCTTTATACACTCCTTTATCTGACAAGTGTTAGTCTAAACACGGCCAAGAGTAAAATTACATAAGTCTCTTAGCAGATTAGGGTATAATTAATCCTCCAACTCACCAATAATTATTCTGCTTATATCCCAGCTAGTTCCTCCCGATTTGGCCAAATCATAATGGTTACTTATCTAGACTGAGTCGAGAGACAGATGACGATGGACCTGATGTCTAGGTCGGTTTGCCTGGGGCTTCCAAGCGTCCTTAGGTACATATCATACAGTGTGCAGCTTGAACGGGCTTTGGGAACAGAGTGGTAGAAATGGCGAGTCTTTTCTGCCTCATAGGCTTTTGAAATGCCAGCTATTTATTAATTACAATTAGCTAACTACAGCTGAATTACTTCATGAAATATACAGGGTAAATCTAACTTAATTTAATCTTAGTTTTAATTAAACTAAAGCCAAATATTTCTTTTATCCATGTATGTATTAAACCCGCGTCAAGTTTTCATCATCAGGACACGTCATCCGACCACGCAGGCGCATTTAGGTCAAAGGAAAATTCCTAAGTATTTATATGTATTTACAATATAGCTGTCCACAAGGGTTAAACGCAGTAGCATTTAATATATTAATAATAGGAATTATTAAACAACGTAATTTCTGGGTTATAAAACCGCTTGAATTAGTCATTAACGCTCTCTGGGTTTTCCTCTGCTTTCAACAGGGAGAACTACTTCAAAAGGTAAAGAGTGCAACCTCTCTGGGGGAAAATATTTTATACAGTTTTGGGGCTGGCCGAAAAATGATACACTGTATCATGTAATGGGACCCTTAGCCAGGAGCTCTCTCCATATGTCTCAAGAACCCTGTGCTGTGGCCCATCTAGGTCATGCATCTTGACCCAACTGCTCTCCACCATCCACTGTCTCTGGGGTACCCGTTAACTCAAGGGGCACAAGTTTATCAACATTTTTTGTACTGGTATGTCCCCTACATTTAGTTTTTACAAGTCTCAGCACCCTCTCCGAATCTGGATGAGTGGAGATCACTTTAGCTAATGGCCACCGGGATCTTGATTGTTCTGTTTTTGCTAAGACCACATCTCCTACGTTTATAACTGACTTGTTGCTGGCAGCCTGAGCCCCATGAAATCTTTCTTTTGGGCTCAAAAGATATTCTTCGCTTCAGTGTCTGTTCCAGGTGTCCTATACCCTTTTCAGACGTTGCTACCCTCACGCAGATGTTGTCCTAATTTATTATTTTCTATTGTAGGATCATTTGCTTCCTCCTGGATATCCACACAAGTCACTGGATGAAGCTTTCTTCCATACAGCACATAAGCCGGTGTCAGTGCCACAATTGAAATGTTAGCATCATCCAGAAAGGTTAAAGGTCTATCATTAATCCTAGCCTCGAATTCAGTTCTCACTGTTCTCAGCTCCTCTCTGATGATCTTAGTTCTGTACATGGTTTTCCTTAGGCAGTTCTTCACAATACCAATCACTCGTTATGTAAATCCAATTTGCCTTGGTGCTCTTGGAGCTATGAACTGTCTGGTACAATTTCGGATTCCCAGTGCCGACTTAACCTTTGGGTCATTCATTATATTTAAAAGTAGAGGTGCTGCTCCAACGAAATTGGTTCCATTGTCGCATTAATTTACTAGGACAAGACCTTCTAGCTGCAAATCTTCTAAAGAGGTTCAGGAATGTCTCTGATCTTAAGTCTTCTGCCATTTCTAGATGGGCTGCCCTCGTGTAGGTGCAAGTAAACAAACATATATACACCTTATGGGGAGTTCCCTCACCCATAGCAGTTATAGCCCCTGTGTAATCAACTCCAGTTACTTTGAAGGGCTGAGTTAAATTTACCCTATTGTTTGGTAAAGCAGGTGGTCCTGAATAGTCATATGGTCGTTGTACATACCTCCTACATATAATGCAACTCTTGAGATATTTTTTTACAACCTGTCTACCCTTAGGGATCCAATACCTTTCTCGGACTCAGGCCAAAGTCTGCGGCACACCTCCATGAAGAGTTAACTCATTGGTTTCCTTAACAATTAACTGTACAAAATAATCATTCTTGGGTAACAGTATAGGATGTCTAGTCTGGAGAGGCAAATCAGCCGTTACTATTCTGCCACGGCATCTAATTAGACCCTTTCAGTCTAAGAATAAACCTAAATCTCTTATCAGCTTATTATTGCTGCTAGTGCCTTGGCATAAAAGGTCAAAAATCTCTCCGTAATACTTTCTTTGAAGACTTTTCAGTCAATATTCCATGGGATCAAACTCCTCTTACCTCACTTTCTTGTTCAAAACTTTAACAACTAATTTAGTAGTGTTAAGAAGTTATCTTACTGATGAAAATCTACTAATGTCAGTCACGTCTGGCTCAGGTACTACAGGATCCAAGTTTACAACACTACCCTCAGCAATACTATACTGTTTCTGCTCAGGCCATTCCTTAGTAATTAACCATTTAGGACCTTTAAACCACAAGTTATCTTTGATCAGTCTCTACAGCCACACCTCTCGAGAGCAGATCAGCTGCATTTTGTTTGGAGGATAAATGCATAAATTTAATTTTGGAAGACAGTTCTTTTATAGTCTACTCTATTGCAGACGAAAGGAATTTTACTGTCCTCCTTTCCTATCCAGCAAAAACAAATCTCACAGTCAGTCCATATATAAATATCCTCAAACTGAGTATCAAGAGTAGTGGTTATTTACCTGGCCAATTTTGTTCCTATTTCTATGGAAGCTTTGAGGTAGGGTTTTTCTTTTAATTGGTGTAACTCTGGCTGTGGACATAATAATCTTACTATCATCTCCTTTTGCACAGTAAGCTACTGCTCCAAATGCCCTTTGAGAAGCTTCACAAAATATACTGAATTGTGACTTCTCAGTACTGTTTATCTTCCTAGGAATACATATACTATTTTTTTTTCAAATTTCTTTCCAATCTCTTCCCATTGTTCAGCATACGTCTCACCTAATTCAGTGTCCCAGTCTAACTTTTCTCGCCAACCCTGTTGCACTAACATTTGTCCCCAATAACTATAGGACTGACCAATCCTAATGGTCAAATAACATGGAGACCTGACCTAACAAGGGCCTCTTGGTGAGAGTGACATCAGAGAACTTAATTGGTTTTAAAATTATTTCATCACCTCTTGTATCCCAGCAGAGGCTTGAGCCAAAAATAATTTTTTCCAAAATCTGCCAGGTTTGGGGGGTGTCAGTGGTGGAAAATCTGCCGGGATGGGGCAGGTTAACTCAATGTAATTTATACATTTCTCCAGAACTGCTTCTCTGCCAAGGTGATTCCAGTGTATACCATCGGCTTTAAGAGTTGCCTGGAAGGGTTTTGCATTACAGTGGATAAAATCCTTTCCCTTATGTATCCTCTGCAACTTCCTATTTACAGCCCTGTTGATTAATTTGTAAGTACCGTAACAAACCGGTGAACCATATGGTAGGTTTCAAGGCTCAGAAGGGTTATGGTAATCGAGGATATACAAGAATCTTCAATGGCTCCTACAACGGCCAAAATATTTTCAACAATTTAACTAACTTCCACATCTTCATAAATGTCATTTCCTCCCAAAAAGAGGATAGATCGATCATGCTCCCAGTCCAATACGGCGTTTAGCCGCTCTTCATCAGAAAAGGAACTTGTCCTTCCACCAGGAGCTCTGTAAATACGTATTTTCGTGTCCTCTATACTTCTATGTAACATGGAAGTAGACTGTGCCTCACATATGCGACCTTGAACTCGTTCAGTACCTCTAAACACATCTGTTCTCCTCACTTGGGCTCGAAATATGTTAGAACTTTTTTTTTACATTCCTTTATCTGACGAGAGTTAGTCTAAACACGACCAATAGTAAATTTGCATAAATCTCTTGGGGAGGTTAGGGTATAAGTAATCCTCTAACTTACCACTAATTATTCTCCTCAAATCCTTGATAGTTCCCCCCGATTTGGGGGGAATAACACATGACGATTGGCCTGATGTTTTGGTCGGTTTGCCTGGGGCTTCCAAGCGTCCTTAGGTACGTATTATACAGCGTGTAGCTTGGACGGGCTTTGGAAACAGAGTGATAGAAATGGGGAGTCTCTTCTCCATCATAGGATTTTCAGATGCCAACTGTTTATTTATTACAATTAGCTAACTGCATGTGAGTTACTTAATGAAATATACAAGGTAAATCTAACTGAATTTAATATTAGTTTTGATTAAACTGAAGCCAAATATTTCCTTTATCAGTGTAAGTATGTATTAAACCTGCCTCAAGTTTTCATCATCAGGACACGTCATCCGACCACACAGATGCATTTAAGTCAATGGAAAATTCCTAATATTTACATGTATTTACAATATCGTTGCCCACATGGGTTAAATGCAGTAGCATTTAATTTATTAATGAAAATTATTAAACAGAACGTAATTTCTGGGTTATAAAACTGTTTGAATTAATCATTAACGCTCTTTTGGTTTTCCTCTGCTTTTAACAGGGACAATTCTAAAAGGTAAAGAGCGCAACTAGGGGAAATATTTCCCATAATGACAATGTTGGCACTTAAAATCATTAAATAACTTAGACTTTCTTGAAGATGAGGCATCTCTTGAAGTTAATTATTACTTACAATACAAATGTATGTATTGGTGATTAATGCTGGTGTCGTTGCTAATTATACATCTAGAAAAATCAGCTAGTATATTTTTGGGTAAAGTACAACTTTTGTTTACATTGTTTGAGGCTAAATAAATAAACAGCATATGAAGACTATAGATGTAATATTATATTATTACAGCAGGAATTTCATTTACTAGAGTTAGGTCAGTGTTGGTAAATGGTTAGGTTTGTATTTTTCCCGCTTTCTTGACTGTGTACTCTGAGTTGTAGTACTGGATAAAAAAGTATTGTCCCTATTACTTTTCTGGGTAGTGCCAACCTTTCTCTCAGCAATATAAGTAACGTTTCTCAACCAAGGATGGCTTGCATAGCATATGGGAGAAAATAATATACATGACAGATAAGATGCAGTTTGGGTTTTATGCCAGGTTAATGATTCACTGATGCCATATTCATTGCTCCACAGCTTCAGGAAAATTATGTAGGAAAGAAAGTGAACTGTACTTTGTGTTTGATGATTTGGAGAACACCTTTGATAGGTTCCCTTGAGAGGTGGTAAGTGGGCCACGAGAAAGTTTGGGATCGAAGTGTGACTGGTTAGAATGGTTATGGCCATGTATGTGGGTGCTTACTCCCAGGTAAGGGTGAATGGAGATTTGAATGATTAGTTTTCCGTGAATATTAGTGTGAATCAGTGGTCAGTCGTGAGTCCCTTGTTGTTTATCATGGTACTTGCAGCCCTCTCACGTGACATCAGAAATGGACTCCTGTGGGAGATGTATGATGATGATTTGGTGTTGATTGCAGAGAATGGAAGGGAGGTGGAGAAAAGATTTAGGAAGTGGAGAAATGTTATGGGGCACAAGGAGATAAGGGTAAATGCAGAAAAAATCAAAAGTGATGGTATCCAGGGCAGGTGACGGTACTGTCAAAGAAGAGGGAAAGAGGCCATGTGCAATTTGCCACAAGGGCGTGGGAAGCAGTTCCATCTTGTGCAGTGTTTGTGATAAGTGGATGCATAAGAGATGTAGTGGTATTAAAGGTAGCCTGCAAGATAATACTGATTTCATGTGTGAGGTGTGTCGGGGAGAGCGTATGGAGTGTCAGGTGTGAAAGGATTGAATTGCTGGTGAGTCTCATGAGTGTATGGAAGAGATTTGTTAGTTTTGGGAGAATGTTATGTGCTGGAGGTGGGGCTGGAGCCAGCGCTGTGGCTAGAGTGAGGAGTGGTTGGAAGAAGTTCAGGGAGCTGTTGCCTCTCCTGACAATGAGAGGGCTTTCTGTCCATGTTAAGGGATCTTTGTATGTGGCATGGGCTAGGAGTGTAATGCTGTATGGTAGTGAGACCTAGGCAGTAAAGGAAGAGGATATTCGCAGGCTCAAATGTACAGAAATGACAGTGATTAAGTGGATGCGCAATTGTGCAGTGCGTCCCTGAATGCGAGGCCTGGGGTGCGCTAGGTTTACGATGGAAGCGTTGAGAAGTAGGATTGGAAGGGTGTTTGCCGGGCAGCATGCGCAACATCATCAAATTTTCGTTAATATAAACAAACATATGCATTCTTTTAAGTGCTTAACTAAAACATGTAGTTCGTTTTGGCACCATATTAAATTAATAAGCTGAGTTAGGCTAGGTGAGGTTAGGTAGATAAACTTACCACAGGTGTATCTATCTATTGACAGACCCCCTAATCACGTAACAGGTGGCCACAAATTGCCTCCACGTTGCTCTGTCCGCTGCCAATTTAACTGCTCTTCCCACAACCCATGGCCCTCCTTCCTTCATATATCTCTCCACTCCCTCCCTCCCTTTATCTTATTCATGGTCTCCTCTTCCCCCCCTTGGCCTTCACCTCATTCACATATATTCTCTTACTCAATCTCCCACTCCCATCCTCTGCGATTGACCAGGCCATCTAAGAGTTTTTCTCCTAACGCTTTCAATCCCATCCACGTCATTACCATAACATTATTTACTTCCTCATTTCTCTGCCTATTTCTCCGTGTAACCTCACATCAATGTGCTTACATGTATTTTCTTACTACCACCAGACGATCTTATATAGGCTTTGATTGATCTTTGGAATTAGTGGGAATATACGTAGTGTTCGCTGACCCCTTCACTATGAGAAGACTTTCCTTACTGAATATTTTGTGTGGTTGTAACAAGGGAAAAAATTCACTGAAGCTTTTCCTGATATAAATAATATCATTTAGGTTATTAGAACATCTGAGTAAAAGAGGCGGTGGCTCAATCGATAGAGAGGTGGCCTGCAGTCCTACTGGACCCTGGTTCAAAACCACGCTAGGGTAGGGAATAGCTTATGGATTCGAATTTCGTAAAACGTAGACCTTTCTGATTAACCATAAGACCCGCCGACATGTCGTAAAAACACCCCTGCTAATATCAATATACCAGTCCTGTATGAGACAACCCTAGCATGTATTCAACATGGACGGTGAGTGTTAGCGTCTAAATGGTGACATGTGGAGATGTAGGAGGACTACTGGGCCTTGGGAATATGCCCTGGGGATATGCCCTGAAGCCTTTGCCCAGAGTCGGACACATAAGAAAAAAAAGGAC
>JAGKTI010013227.1:12490-23376 GCA_018397915.1 Birgus latro
TATATATATACTGTATATATTTTCCAGTAACCAGGGAGACATTCGTAGCTCATGATCAAGGCTCTTCGTAAAGATCCCCAGTCCCTTTTCAGTTCGTTGATGGCTAAGTTTAGTTAGACAGGGAGGATAAATTTGACTCTAGGTTTTCACAACAACTTGGCCCAGATTTTCGTTCTTTCGTAACTTATTTCCCATTGCTAATTGGCAGAAAGGCAATGGCATGGCTCTATATATGATTCTTCCCATAACACTTCATGACTAATATCACATTATTAATCCGGCATTACAAATTGGCATTCAAGATGGCTGCGACACTTTAGGCCAAGTTAGTGAAATCAGTATGGTGAGCAGGCCCATCAAGTCTAAGCAACCGCATCTCTGTATTTTTTTGTGGGAGTGGCCTGTTGTCAGAAAAAATCGGCTGTAGGGCTGTACGAGATCTAAAAGTGACAACTCCTGACTCTGAATACTCAGCTGTAACAAACGTATTAGAATATGATGCTGTAGAAAGGAAAACTAGCTGTCACATTATCTTGTTCTGTCACTGAACTGCGAAACTGACAGCATAACGCAAAATCTAAGGCAAGTAGAGGGTATGAGAACTAGTGTTAGCCTATCTACTGTAAAACTGTCTACTCTAAATGTTAATAATTTGTACTATTTTTCTGCAGTAATTGCAGTGGTCCTTCTATGGTGGCCCTGGGTTCGCGTGGACGAAAACGAATTATCAAGATAAGCTGGTTCCAGAGAGGGCAGCCTGACTCTGGTTCAAGAGGAGCGATAGGAGACCCCTTGGAGAAGCCAAGTAGCGAGGGGCCTTCGCTGCTCAGAGGAGAGTGGCAGAAATCAGGTCAGATATGTACAGTACTGTAATGCATTTGTTTTAACGTGATAACTTTCCTAAGCATTTTCAGCTGTTAGTGTAGTCAGGTAATTATGGAAGGTTAAATTGCCTCGCACATGTTATAACCAAGGATGAGTTGGAGAGATGGGAGAGGGATGTGAATTTGAGGGAGGGCAGCCAAATGGTAGACAGGGCAATGTGGAGGCAATTTTTTGTTTGTAGCCACCCCCCATAGGATTAAGGTGTTAGTTCAGTCCATTGAAAACAATCTGGTTATAGTAACCTAGGACACTCATTCTTACCTCCCTGCCTATAAAATTAATGAAATTTTGTATAGTCAGTTACGTACTAAAGTTGTGGGAGTGGACCAGTTCCATCAGGTAAGATTTTTCTAATAAAAACTTCTCACGTTTGAGAAACTGAGATGAGATAGAGGTAGCTTTTAGCCTTAATTTGTTAGATTTTTGTCCTCTTGCAGTTTTAATGTAGCTTAATGCCAGTATGTCACTACCTTGCCAATACACCTTGGCCATAGGATTTCTTTAAGTAGTATATTTGTTAATCTTATCATTCATTTAGATACTGATGTTAAAGTTAACGGAATATCCAGCAGTCCATGCAAGAAACAGGAAGGTTTTGACTGAAACTTTGACCCCCTAACTGTTTTATCCAGTGTGGGCGAGAGCAGAGGTAAAATATGTACGTGCAGTAATAGAAATTTAATGTGGTCTGTTTCACTGGCAAGAGAAGAGGATGGAGGATAACAGTGGAGGGTGGAAGGTGTGAACGATGTGGGTAGAGCTGGGAGAGAGGTGTAGTCTGAGGGATAGACTGAGATGGTCTGGGAGGAAGGATGGGACTTGAATGTATGTTGTGATGAGAAGGGGTAGATTGAGATGGTTCGGGAACGTTGAGAGGATGGAGGATGACAGCAGGGTGCAGAGGGTGGGATGTGTGAATGTTGAAAGTAGAGTTGTGAGAGGGAGACTGAATAAGACCTAGAATGGTCCGAGTGTGGCCTCAGGGATAAGGGGCTGAACAGAGAAGCTGTTAGAGATACAGCAGCATGGAGGGCTTCCATTAGGTGATCTAGGTCGATGTATGCAAGTATCTCGGAGCCTTTATAAATGAACGAATGAAGGAAATATTGGCTACATCTTTTTGAGCAGTGCCTCATCCCATCCATAAGTGAGTAAAGAGCCTGAAGTGATCTAGAAATAACTACTCTTCTTGTTTTCTCTATTCTTGCTTTCTGCGCCTTACCTCACTCCATCATTAGGTGGAAATGATCGGGATGATGGAAAATTAAGATTGTCACTATAGGGTTGACTCACTTTTTGCATTAGCTTAATTAGAACAGAGAAGTAGCATTATACTGTTTAATGGATGCATTGATTACTATGCAAATTTTGGTGGATTATTTTTCACTGAGAAAAACTTGTTTACTGGAGCCATTAACTCAGTTGTGGGTTGTGCTTATCTGCACCTGACTCTGGGGGACTTCACGCTGAAATTACCCTTCTGCAGTACGCCATTCTCCTTTTGAGGGATAGGAACATACCTAAATGATAAGAATACTAACTGACAGACTCCTTGAGATGGATGGGTTAGATATACCCTAGCCATCAGTTATGTCCTTAAGTATAAAATTTAACTAGTATTGAGGTAGCACTCATTATAATTGAAAGGTTAATGAATTATAAAGCATATTTGTCCTTCAGGGCAGTTGGAGGGGAGGGGCAGCTTGATAGCACAGGAGGCCACAACTGCTGGGATGGAGTCTGGTGGCAGACATCCACCACCACCAACACCGCCTTTAATATGGGGGAGCACCTCAGCTGGATACCTAAATGATGAGTACTCTCAAACATTACAACTACTTAATCATTTAGATGCCAGTCTGTTGAAATAACCATTGATGGGCCTAGTGGAGAGTACTATACATGAACCTCTATAGTTTTTGTTAAATCATGAAATGGTACTAGCTTACGGTAATTGCCAATTGGTTGCAAAACTTGCCTCAGTCGGTGCTGGAAAGTTAGAAAGAACTAAAGCCTATAGTTAAATAGCTTAGGACGCTAAATTTGCAAGAGAATTGCTGAACTTTGTTATAAACTCAGACTTACTAAATCGATACGCCTACAGCTGGTGTGCAGTAGTTAAATGAGAAGGCTGACAACCATATATTTGAATATTATCATTCTCACCCCTTCCACCTTATGCATGTTGCATTTTTAACTTTTCTGTTTACCTTTGATAAGCTTTGGAGACTAGGACCAGAAGGTTAGATATAGCCATTATTACCCATTCATTAAGAAAATGTCCCATAAGCTGGATAAAATCACTGGGTGTTC
Source organism: Birgus latro (assembly GCA_018397915.1). Lineage (NCBI taxonomy): Eukaryota > Metazoa > Arthropoda > Malacostraca > Decapoda > Coenobitidae > Birgus > Birgus latro. The sequence goes on from JAGKTI010013227.1 coordinate 15,689, forward strand.
ATAGGAGTGAATCAGAACAAGTGACAGGGTTCTAGGGGTTGAACCAAAAGTCAGTCTGAGAACCCTGTATTTGAAAGGGACACCAGTGTTGTGGTTGTAAAGCCTTGTCTTCCATGTGGTTATGATTTTCTAAGTTGCATTGGTACCTTTAAGTTCTTGACTCAGATTTAGATTTTAAAAATGCTAATTTCAGACTGTTTTCTTTACCACACACCTTTAAAATGGAAGACATAGCCTTGATTAACCATATCAAGAGCCATAGGTCCTCCCTAATTTGTAAAATGCCTGGTGGTAGCAAGAATAAAACCAAAATATATCACTAAGGAAGTGGCGCTATGGGACTTAAGGAATTAGTAGCCCATCTGAATTTAACCCTAGGCCCATCTGAAATTTTAAGTAGGTGGACTATAGACTTAAGCTTTCCCTCCTGCAGTGCACCAACTGCCTTTCGGGGGATGGGGAAGTAGTTAATGATAGTTTCTGCAATCAGTCAGTTAGCAGCTGTTATATCTGGCTCAGCACATGGTCTCTTCAGCTCCTCTCATTTAAGTACATGTAGATTCATAGAAAAAGTTTTCCTTCTGCCCGTGACTATTTTTCCATCTACCCATAACTATTTTTCCTTCTACCCGTGACTGTTTTTCCTTCTACCCATGACTGTTTTTCTTTCTAACTGTGACTGTCCTTTTACCTGTTATTGTGAATAACTGTTTACTTTTACTAGCTGCTGTAAATAATTGTTTCCTTTTACCAGCTACTGTAAACAATTGTTTCCTTTTGCCAGTGACAGTCTTTTGAATGCAGTGTCCAAGCTTCTTTCAATGAATGGATCTTGCCTTTGTTCAAATTTTTTTTTTTTTTTTACTGCTGTAGCTTTCTTCATGTAATACAGACTTTAAAATATTTTCTCTAGGATTACTTCTTTTCAACTATTTTAGTTTAAACTCCTCTAGAAATTTAGGGCAATAGATAGATAATGCACACTGAGAGTATGGTGGAATATGTTTAGGTGTATTAGCAATGTTTACAGATTTTGCCTTCAGTAAAAACAGTCTTGATAAAGATAATCCATAAGTATGAAATGTACCTGTAATTTGGCCATCATCATCCCTTGCCACCCCAAAATGGAATGAGTCTCTACCAACAGTTGCGGAAAAATTGTGGCTGTGATGAAAAATGAGACTGACTAGGAGAGTGGGTGGAGGGCTTGAGGAGACAGGATGAAGTGGAGGAATTGTGTGGAGAGGTATAAGAGAGAGGGTGCTCTGAGTTGGAGAAAGGGCAGCTTGATGACAGGAGGTGAAGTCAAGGCACCTACCAGGTCAATTAGGCTACAGGGGCACCCTCCAAGCGCACCTTGACACTGTAACTGCCCCGCCATTGTACACCCAATAATAGGGCAGCATCCTGGGACACTATTTCCTGGTTCGAGCCCCACTCTATTGTGTAGAAGCTGCAGCCTGGGAACCACAATGCCCTTTACCCCCTGGCACAGACATGAGCCCCATCCCATCCCGACCCCAAAACTGCACCGACAGAGCCTGCACCACACCTTCCATCAGGTTCACCTGTACATAGCGGGGCCAAAGTTTTCTGTCTGCATTCTCTTTCTGGCATCAACCCCTGTGACATAGTAGGGTAAAATGTGAGTTATGCCAGGTGCTTGTAGTGTAGTACAAAAGACAAAAAAATGTTCTGTTTGCTATTTTCCTCCACAGAAATCAATGGCAACAGCTGAGTATCAACCCGGCAGTCTTAGAAAACCGGCTGCCAAAGACAAGAAGATGACAACCTCAGAAGACAAGACAACCCTAGACAACGGGATGGCAGTAGGAACGAAACGACTGCAGACGACGACATGGCACCCAAAGATGACGAGATGGCAACAGCAAAAGACGAGATGGCAACCTAGCACGGCAAATGGCAACCTTCGAAGGCGGGATGGCAACAATAGAAGGCAAATCAAGAGAACAAGATGGCAACCATGTACCATCATCGTCTGGATCAAGAGTGGCCAAGGAGGCTTTGTGGTACCTTTCACTCAGCGATTGAGTTTCCCTTCAGTATCGATAGTTTGTGTCAGGAATAAGGTAAAAGTGAAATGTGCAGATTAAATAGCTAAAGAAGAGTTCTGAAGCCTCCTAAGCCACAGAGTACGAGCCTGTAGTGTGTATTTGTAGGTGATGTTGTGGGAATGATAATAGTTATGACGGCACTTGTATTCTCTCACTCTGGTAGGCAGTCCACTCCTTAGGCACCTATGTTTCCCCAGGCGTTAGACTATGTTAGGGAGAGGAGAGATAGAATTGGAGCAGGTTGAGAGACTAATGATCCTGCATTTCCCTAGGCGATAGACATGCTAGGGAGACAGGAGAGACTATAATATTCCTGTATTTCCCCAGGAGATAGACTGATGCTAGGGAGAGAGAAGACAGATTCATGGCCGACGAGAGACCAGGGAGGAGATGGGGGCACCAGACAGGCCAGGTTACAGGTTGTATTTTTCTTTGTATTTTTCCTTTAGGGTATAATTTGTGTTTCTTTTTCTCTATCAAGCAGGGTGGGGAGGAGTAGGAAAGCAAGTGAGCTAGAGGTGGAGGTAGGTTATTGCATAGAATTTCACTGATATACTTTGATAATACCTGAACTACTTTGTTGCATAGGCTACTTAGGTCTTGTTTGTGATAAACTTTTAATATACCTTGACATTATAACACTACCTCCTTCCAGAGCAGCGTAACGTGCTGCCGTCATAGCTACTAATGTACTTTGTAAATATGCATTGCTATCAGTGTTGTAGTCAAGACCAGGCACCTCGAGACCAAGACCAAGACCAAGACCAGACCCTCCAAGACCAAGACCAAGACCAGACCCTCCGAGACCAAGACCAAGACCAAGACCTCATGCGAAAGCTGGTTTTCGGAAGACTAATTTTTGCACTTCTATACAAGCTCTACCCGCGCCCAGACGTTCCATACACAACATGTTCATCTTTCGTTTCTCGTGAACAGTCGATGGGGACTAGCCTACCTATTTTTCAGGATAATTACACAAGAGACCAACGGGGTTTCGGGATACAGAGGTGGGAAACAAAAAATTTTCATACATATAAAATATATATTTTACTTCCATAAATTCTCCAAATACTTCGTACGGTCGTATCCAGTATTTGTTTAAGAGAACAGTTTTCACTAACTTTCCGTCTTGAAAGGGGCCCTCATTCGAGTCTGCTCACTTCCCTTCTTGCTACTTCAGATGATTTATCGGCCCCCAGGTGGCCCTTCCATTTTAGTGGGGCTAGAAATACCACTGGGCCACATGGCCACGGCCCCCTGCTCATAGGTGAATAAGTTGTATGAAATACGAGGGTGGCTGTGAAACACTAGAAAATATTCTGATTTCTTAAAAGGACACAGAGGTCACTGCAGGCCTCCGTGATAGCCATTTGGAAGCTCTGGAGGGTCATAACTCGAAAGGTTGGAAGCCACTGATGTCTGACTTGGCCCCCATCGCTCCAAAATTCTGGCTACGCCCCTGTAAGGGAGGAAATATATTTATAAAATGTGAACAACTGAACATCTAGGTAAAATATTTTTGCTTTCATTGCTTCATTGGTATGAAGAAACAAACATAGGAAAACAGAAATTTTTCTGGTTACTTTTTCCGAGCGAACTAACTAAACCTGTGGTGTACATGTACGAAGCGTGCAGGGATTACTTACGCCATACATGTATATTAGAAGTACACGGAGATGAACAGAGCTGCAAACATGCCTGTGTGGAAACGGAGATTATCACTGTGAGAATGGCTGCGTCATGCATGCTCTATCGACTTGCACGCACTCTATCGGCGCTCGCAGGGCTCAGCTCATGCATCATCACCGTAGCGCTAGCCAGGCAGTACCGATAGACAGTACAACGCTGTATGGCGCGCCGTGAATCGAATCAGCCATGATTTTTCTCCGTGTCTGATCATAGTGAGTGGATAAGAAACAGGGACGTGGAAGACGTTGAGAGACGGAAGAGAAAGTTATATGTAGAGAGAGGTGAAAAGATTAGTAAAAGAGAGTAAGAACAGAGTGGATGAGGAATTTGGAAGGAATCTGAGTGTAAAGTGGAGGGAATGTAAGAAAATGTTCTGGAAAGAGGTAGAGTTAGACAGGGTGCCAAAGAATTTAGTTGGGGAGTGAAAGATAAAAATGGTAGATTACTAGTGGAGAAGGGAGAAAAAGTGAGCAGATGGAGAGAACACTTTAAGGAATTGTTCAACATAGAGAATGAAAGTAATGCAGGTATAAGTGGATGGGGAATGGCTGGGAGGAGAGATGTGAGAAGAGAGAAAGAAATCAGTAGGATGGAAGTGGTGGAAGCAGTGAAGAAAGTTAAAATGGGAAAGCCCCAGGAATTGATGAAGTGTGTGGTGAAATGCTCAAGCATGGGGGAGAGATAGTAGTAGAATGGAAGTGGAAGATGTGCAGATTAGCCTGGGAGGAAGGTAGAGTCCCGGAGGATTGGAAGTCAGGTATAATTATTCCCCTGTACAAAGGAATAGGGGGAAAAGAAGTGTGTGGTAATCATAACGGCATTTGTCTTCTTAGTGTAATAGGATAAGTATATGGTAGGATACTTATTGACAGAGTTAGGGAAATAACAGAGGAATTAGTTGGAGAAGAACAGGGAGGTTTTAGGAAGTGAAGAGGTTGTGTAGATCAGATATTCATTCTTAGATCTTTAGTGGAAAAGTTTCTAGAGAAGGGAAAGAAGTTGTATGCAGCCTTCATGGATTTGGAGAAAGCATATGACAGGGTGGATAGACAAGGACTGTGGAAAGTATTAAGAATATATGGAGTAGATGGGAAGTTGTTGAAGGCCGTGAAGAGTATGTATGAGGGTGCTAAGGCTGCAGTGCGTGTGGAGAGTATACTGAGTGAATTTCTCTGTCTGAAGGTTGGATTGAAAGAAGAATGTGTCATGACGCTATGGTTGTTCAGTCTGTATATGGATGAGGTAATAAAAGAGATACAAGGTAGGCCAGTGAATGTTGGAGCAGCCCTAATGAGAGGGGGCAGTGTTTGGAAACTCCCTGTACTGTTGTTTGCAGAACTGTGTTGTTAAGTGAAGACGAAGGGGAGCCGCAAGGCTTGGTGGATGAGTTTGGGAGAGTGTGTAAGAAACAGAATCTAAGGTGAATGTAGGGAAGAGTAAAGTTATGGTCTTCGAGAGAAGTGAAGTCAGTGAATGTACAGTGAGGTTGGATGGGGAGGACTGGAAAATGTGAGTGCATTTAAGGACTTGGGTAGTGTGATTAGTCAGGATGGAAGTTTGAAGAGTGAAGTGCTTGAAAGGGTACAGCAAGGAAGAAAGGTTGCTGGTTCCTTAAAAGCAGTGATAAGGAACGGGGAAGTGAGCATGGAAGTGAAAAAGCTGCTACATTGTGATACCAACTCTACCGTATGGAAGTGAAGCTTGGAACTTGTTGGAGGGACAGAAGTCAAGATTGAGAGCAGTGGAAATGAGTTATTTGAGAAAAGCATGTGTTAAGAGAAACACACTGAGGTGGTTTGGCCATGTGGAGAGGATGGAGAGTGAGAGACTGACGAGGAGAGTGTATGTGAGTGAGGTGGAGGGGGGCAGAGAGATGGGGAGGCCAAGGATGAGATGGAGGGATGGAGTGGAAAGGTATATGAAAGAGGGAGGTGTGAGCTGGGAGCTGGGCAATGAAATGGCGGACAGGGTGACATGGAGGCGACTTGTTTGTGGTCACCCCTTAAGAGATTAAGGCGTCTGGCAATAGATAGGCAGATAGATGATCATAAATTCCGACCTTCCCCACACCGCGATGCACTTTGTAATGCTGGTCTCGACCTGGTCTCGAGCCAAAACTCCGAGACCAGGAGCTTCGAGACCAAGATCAAGACCAAGACAACGTCAAGCGAGACCAAGATCAAGACCAAGACCACGTCAAGCGAGACCAAGATCAAGACCTCGATGTACCAAGATCAAGACCAAGACCACGTCAAGCGAGACCAAGATCAAGACCAAGACCACGTCAAGCAAGACCAAGATCAAGACCAAGATCACATCAAACTGGTCTCGAGACCTACAACACTGCTGTACATTCACTGACTTCACTTCTCTCGAGGGCCATCACTTTACCCTTCCCTACAGAACTCTTTACATAAACGTGAAATGTCTAAGGTCAGTATTCACTCTGTCTTGTGAGGACCCCAGAGCAGTAGCCTCAGTAGCCCCCTTCCACCCTTTTATTCCGGCCATGGCTGATATTGCTATCGTCAGTGATGCCTCCTCTACAACAATCTTCTTTTTTCATACTCAGGGACTTTTGACTCTCAGATAAATAGAATAGTGTGGTGTCAGCTGGACTATATTATGAGAGCTGCACGATCATGAGAGTTAATAGAGACAGCATTAACACTCTTCGAGAGAAGTGAAGTCAGTGAATGTACAGTGAGATTGGATGGGGTGGATAAATGTGAATGTGAGTTCATTTAAGTACTTGGGTAGTGTGATGAGAAAGGATGGAAGTTTAGAGGGCGAAGTGCTTGAAAGGGTGCAGCAAGGAAGAAAGGTTGGTGGTTCCTTGAAAGCAGTGATAAGGAACAGGGAAGTGAACATGGAAGTGAAAAAGCTGCTACATGACAGTATTATGATACCAACTCTAACATATGGAAGTGAAGCTTGGACCCTGTTGGAGGGACAGAAGTCAAGAGTGAAAGCAGTGGAAATGATTTATTTGAAAGGAGCATGTGGAGTCATATGGAGGACAGACTGACAAATGAGGAAGTGAAGGAGCTTTGTGGTGTGGATATGGATGTGATAGGAAGCGTTAGGAAGAACACATTAAGGTGGTTTGGCCATGTGGAGAGAATGGAGAGTGAGAGACTGACAAGGAGAGTGTATGTGAGTGAGGTGGAGGACGGGAGAGGGAGGGGAAGACCAAGGATGAGATGGAGGGATGGAGTGGAGAGGTATATGAGAGGGGGCTGTGTGAGCTGAGAGCAGGGCAGGGAAATGGCGGGGGACAGAGCGACATGGAGGCGATTTGTTTGTGGCCACCCCTTACGTGATTAAGGCATCTGGCAATAGATAGATAGAGAGATTAACACTCTCAGAGTAGTATGACTCACTCTCAACTGAATGCTATCGCCAAGCAGCACTTGGAATAGAATAGTAGAGTTGCCCCTACCATGAAAGGGCCCTGGTACCATCTAGTGGTTGTAAAAGTAGCTGGACAAGTTTCTTGTCTTCGTAGGTGTCGCTACTTGGCTGCTTTTGCTAGTTGCCGCTGGACAATGGAAGGACGAGGGTGTGTGTGTGTTGCTGTTGCCTCATTCCCCTGAGGTAAATGTTGGATTTTTGCTGTTTTTAGCCATTAAGGTAACTACATTAGGACACAAGGATATCGCACTGACTGCCTGGAAGTATCATAGCCAAAGAAATAGTACAGTCACTCATAAAAGAAAAGACCCCCCCTGTGTGAGGCAATATAACTCGCGACTTTCAGTGTTGGTAACCGCGCACACTCCCAATTTCCCTGACGTCAGATGCTCTGTTACCAACACTGAAAGTCGCGAGTTATATTGCCTCTCACACAGGGGGGGTCTTTTCTTTTATGAGTGACTGTACATAAGTAATTATTCACATTATTATTGTTAGTACAGACCACCT